>OMKR01044247.1:2754-15085 GCA_900302355.1 Cyttopsis rosea | reverse complement strand
TTTGCTACCACTTCAGTATGGACGTAAAATCTAAACAGTGGTCCGTGGAGGAGACAAACTGTCTCCTTGCACTGTGGTCCTTGACGGAAATTCAAAATAAACTCTAGGGAGCTTCAAGAATGAAATGGATATTTGAGCAAATCCAGCGGAGTTTCGGAACTCACGTACACCATTTGATACCCCTCCCCGTGTTTAACCCAAAATGACACCTCCGATGGCTGATGTAATTGCTGGAGTGTCCAGGTATCAAGCTGTGTGTCCTGAGTCCCGACAAATATCAGGATCGATATAACATAATATAACATAAAATATAACATAAGCGATAATAATAATAATTATAATAATTATAATAATAATAAATAGCTACACAGGCTCCAGGGAATCAATTCAGGTAGGTAAGAGAGAGACAAGAGAGCGAGTTACAGTTTTCGGAGTTTCAGTGAACGCAGCATAACTTAGTTTGGAATGCAGCATCACTTCCTGCTGTCAGTTGATCTGATACAAACTCCAGTGTCTGCGTCTTAACATAATACAGAGACCACTAGTTAATCGATTGCGGATGGCATCATTCTATCGGACGCATAAAAAAAAAGAAAAGTGCTAAAATGGGTCGCCATTGTCTGTATTCCAAACACCACACTTACCTTGTGTGATCGCTAAGACAACGGAGGCTAACAACCCGGGTGTGCATGCAGGCAGGCAGAACAGCTGATGACTCTGGTAAGTGTTCCGTCCCTATATCTTTACCAGGCGTAACCACGCTAACATGGTGACACGATGACATAGGCCAATTGGGATAAAACTTCGGCAATGGTGAGTCAGAACCACACTGGATACAAATTTTGCATGGGATGCATGGGACCTATGTCATCCAGACACTACTGTCGTCATCACTTCATGAACAAAAAAGACGCTGGGAACCTACACAAAAGATGTGCGCTTCTATACACACCGTGGCGACCCCACCTTTGATGCAGCAGCTCGCAAAGAGTTAGCCCTAAGTGCTTTCATCCAGGGGCACACAGCTGAAAAAGCATCTCCGCATCATGGCACTGGCGACCCTCAGTACTGCGCTGGAAGAGGCAGAAAGGGTGGAGGCTGTGATGGCCCCACACAACCAATTAAGACATCAGTGACGACGAGGGAGACATCGAAAGAGGGGTCATCTGCCAGGCTCGCCTGTCACCACAGTTCAACAGCGACAGCGACTGCCCTTAGGGCCCCGGGTGCGCAGGCCCAACGAGCCATGCTACCGCTGCGGAGAAGCAGGGCACATAGCCCGTTACTGTCCTGCCCCCGCACAAGTACAGCGTAGTGCCCCGCAGCTGGGGAAACTAGAGCAAGGTGGCACCGTGGGGAGACTGCCAACCCAGTCAAATGACCATTTCCCCCATAGAGAACTTTCACCAGATTGGCAGAGTGGGCCGGGCGCACGGCCTCTACCTCCACTGCTCCATTAATGGACGCCCCTGCTGGGCCCTCGTGAACACGGGGTCCACCATCTCCATTGTGCGTTCAAGATCAGAACTGTGACTGGGGAGCTAACCAGTATGCTGGGGAAGCGACTGCTGCCGGTGAAAGCAAGGAACACCGCAACCACCCAGGAGTTTCGGTTGGCCGACATCCAAGACCCCTGCATTATCGGGCTGGATCTACTGACTCGCTGGAGGGCTCGGGTCGATGTGTCAAGGAACGCCATCCACCTCGGCACGGAGACGCTGGCTCTCCTGTGCGGTCGAGGGAGGAAGGTGGGACATACTCATGTCCAACTCTCCCCACAGTTGGACATGCCTCCACCAAGGCGACAACGACACCGGCTGGGCCACGAACAAAGATGGTGACCTCCACCGAGGCTACCACCCCCCAGACGCCCTCACCAGACACTGACACCGCCATCCAGGACCTGCATCAGCGGAGCAGTGAAGGACTGGACCCTCCGCAGAGCCAACAGCTGAGAGACCTGCTCCAAACATTCACGGACATTTTTGCTGCGTGCATTGAGGAGCGCACCCAGACCAACCTGGTGCAGCACACAATTGACACTGGCACAGCCCCGCCCATCAGACTGTGACACAGTGGTTCAGCTCACTTGATCTACGGAGCGGCTACTGGCAGGTGGAGCTAGCACCAGAAGCCAGACCCAAGACAGCCTTCACCATCGGCCACAGACTCACCCACATTTGAGAGGCTAATGGAGAGGGTGTTGGCTCACTTCCCCCGAAGCCAGTGCATGGTTTACCTGGACGACCTTCTGGTCCATGCCACTGACTTTGAGCTGGCCCTGGAGAATCTCCGCCAGGTCTTCCATGCCATTTGGGGGGGCGGGCCTGTGCCTATACCCCAAGAAATGACAGCCAGGAGTGGCAGGCAGCACAGGACAACGATTCCATCCTGGCCAGGGTGGGACAGTGGGTTGACGCAAGGGCACGCCCCACCTGGCAAGCAGTCTCTGCCTTGGCATTGGAGACCAAAGTCTACTTTTCCCAGTGGGCCACTCTGGCCCGGCGTGATGGACTGCTGTACCGGTCTAGTGTGCGCTGGGCCGGGGAAGAAATATATGGCAGTTGCTGGTGCCCACGGCTGTCCACGGCTTGGTGGGGGCAGGTCACTACGGGGTGGCCAAGACCCTGAACAATCTGTGCCAACGGTTTTACTGAGCCGATTGCAGGAAAGACACTGAACTTTTTGTACACTGCTGTGATGCCTGCACCACCAAGAAAGGACTGACCGGACGTTCCCATACCCCCCTGCAGCAATACCAGGTGGGGGCCCCCAGGGAGCGGGTCGGCCATGGACTATTTTACGAAATGGCCGGAAGCGTATGCGGTCCCTGACCAGACCGCTGCTACCACCGCCGAGCGGCTAGTGTGTGAGATGTTCTGTTGGTTCGGTGTGCCCGAGGAACTACACAGTGACCAGGGGCGGAACTTTGAGGTGCAGGTGTTCGCTGAGGTGTGCCAGCGCATGAGGGTGAGGAAAACCAGGACGACACCCCTCCACCCTCAGAGTGACGGACTGGTGGAGCGGTTCAATCGGACGCTCACTACACAACTTGCCATCGCCACCTCACGACACCAGCGAGACCATCACCTACCCCTGGTCCTGTGAGCGTACCGGTTGGCAGTGCAAGAAAGTACCAGCCGCTCTCATGTTTGGAAGAGAGCTGCAGACCCCTACAGATTTAGCCTTTGGCACACCCCCTGGCACTGATCTTCCCAGGACACCTGGCTTCGAGTACCAGCGGGACATCCAACAATGTCTGGCTGAGGCACACGACTTCGCCCGGCAGCGCCAGGAACAGACAGGGGCAAAACAAAAGCGGGTGTATAACACTCGTTCTCGGGGCCGCTCCTTCGCTTCTGGGGAGAAGGTGTGGGTCTATAACCCAACTCGGAAGAAGGGAGTCTCACCAAAACTCTCCAGCCAGTGGGTGGGGCCCTGTGAGGTGTTGGAGCAGCTTTTGGATGTTGTGTACCAGTTGAAGCTGCAGGACGGCTCCCCCGTCACTATGAGGACTTGGTTGTCGGCTGAGGACAGGCAACACGCTGGTGGGGGCAGTGTTGCGATGGATCTACACAGTTGGCGATGTGCCTCCCTGTTTCCCAGCAGGCATTGCGGTTTAACCTAAAGAGGAACATGGCGGCCAGCAGTGGGAAGTCGGTTTTTGTTTGTATGCTTGGCTTGTCTAATAAAGTGACGGTGACAAAAAACCTTCATCTTCTTTCACTCACCATCACAGTATTTTTGAATTTAATTGAATTAAAAAATGCTATGGCAATTGCCGCAGTACAGCATCATTTCCTGTTTCTAGTCTTCCTACTTCTTGTCTCTTACTTTTGCACAGAGCTGATTTGAGCTGATTTGCCAAAGTGCAAAAGAGTCAACGAAACCCTGAAAAACCTGACCATTTTTCCCAGTATAACAGATAAAGACCGTCTGACAATATTGAATTTCCCATTTTTGTTTTTTGAAAAGTAGATTTAACATTGGTTTAAGGCTTAAATGTTTGCCTCATTGGATTGCATTTAAGCACGGTAAGAAGCTGTAACTTTTCTTAATAACAAGGCGTTCAGCGAGGTTGTCCTATGAACAGTTGTAAACAATGGCTTGTGGTGTTTCTAAATTCACTTTGAGAGCAAGCCAGGATACATCACAAGTCAGGATATAGCTAGCCAAGCTAACCAAGCTCCAACGTTGACTTATTCAATGTGCAAGAAGTATTGAAAGATGAACAAGATAAACACTAGTTAGGATGGTGACCCATGTAAACAGGTAAATTATATCACAATGATGTAGCACTGCAACTTCTCAATTAATGCGTGTACAAACATATTTACAAATGTATTAAAATGATAAACATTATGACTTAACACATCAAACAATCACCTTTCGAGTATGAAAAACCACTGTAAATAAAATTGTTTGCACTGGGAAAACAAATGGATGCTTATAGAAGAAATGATATCGTAGAAATGATATCCATTTCATTGTTTCTCTCAGTCTATCTTCCTCTTTTACTCTATTTTTAAAACAAGTCAATTATAAACTCTAGCAGGCTTTAAACCTTGAACCTCAAATCGCATAGTATTTTTGCACTGTTGTGTCAGCATTTTTTTAAGCACAAAACAGTTTTACGAGCAGCGTCAAAACAACAATTGTGTAATATTACAATCAGCTGCACCCCCTGGCTCGAAAGAGCAAATATTTTCACAAGCGGATATCGGCGCCAATTGTGAAGTACGTATACGGAAGCGTCTAGAAGGCCATAAGGACACGTTCAGCAACACACCAGCACAGAATGGCTCTCAACCTCCTTGTTAAACTTGATGATTTCTGCTCTGATAGAAGACATTTCAAGACATCTTTCCTTATTTCAAGAACAGGATTTTTTCTCCTTGTAATGTAAATCAACTCATGCATTCCAAAATCTATGAAAATTAAAAGCATGACCTCTTTTTTATGTTAAAGGCCAGTGAATGGGAGTCATTCTACCTCTGTGAGCATAGTGGTAGAATGACTCCCATTTGACCGTTGCACACATTGTCAATACAATTTATTTTGGCTTCTACCCAGTGTAATATCTTTATTAAATGTTGCATTACTTTTTATGGTATGTCCTGTATGAAATGAGAGTCAATGACAACCGGTGTCAAATTCCTTGTGTAAGTCTACTTGGCCAATAAAGCCTGATTCTAATTATACTGTATATCATTATAGATTTGGCCCCAAAAACTCGACTAATATGTGTGTTGTTTCCTGCCCAGGGACTCCAGACGCAAGTTAGCTTCAAGTTAAGTTAAATTGCAAATTGTATTTGTAATTAGTAAAATGTATTTGTTGTAATTCGCTTGACTTTCCCCCTATCCACTTTCACCACAAACAGATCGAGGGGACTGGCTGCCTTCCTCGGCCGCCATGCTGCAGAAGAAGCAGCACTCCAGCACCAGCCGCATCCCGAGCAACTCCAGCTGTACACCGCCGCGATCCCCTATCACACTGCCTCGCCGCAGGGACAGAGGTAGTGACAGTGAACTGGACAGCCTGGCGATGCAGCGCTCGGCTGCTAAGAACAAGGAGGTACTCCTGGACCACTTCAGGCAAAGCTATGCCTACCACACTGTGCTGCCTCTCGGGCACCAAGACCGGCAGAGGCCTCAGGTGGGTTCCATGGAGGTTATATAAAGGTTGTAAGGCCACCAATCACACCAGAAATGTCAGTGTTGATATTCCTCTCTGTGTCCTTATGAAGGAGGCATTACCAGTTCCGTAGCTGTAGAGGTAAGCTATTTGGGCTTGCTAACAATACAAATGTCATTCCTGTGTCCAGTACTATGCTAACTAACTGTATTAGCTCATTGCTAGGCTGCTAGCCTAGCTCCTTACAGCATCTCAAAGGCTGTATTATTTAAGTGATACAAATTGTGTCTTTATGATGAGTGCATATAAAAAAACACACCAAGATCTTAGTTGTTCTTGTTTTTGATGCCATTTGTCTATCCACTTTAGTGATGAAAGGTTTGACTCTTTTTGAAGATTTGGCTCTTTAAGAGTGACTCAGTAAAAGGATTTGTTACATTTTCAGACTATTCGTTTGTTTGATTCAGTTGGTGTAACTTGCGTGACTTGCGACGATCCAGTTCACGATCCGGTTCGGGAGTCAGCCTCTGCTTGAGGTGCATGCATGACTCCCGACTCCGAACGAGAGCCGGGTGATGTCACTCATGGCTCTTGGATCTCATTCGTGATCCGGTTCAGGAGTCATTGCCGCCAGCTGAGGCGCATGCGTGACTCATGACTTGTGGTTCTTGGGTCTTTTCGTTCAAAATTCGAGTCTCAGTTCAGGCGGTGAGCCGGCAGCAGTAACAGAGTGACTCACGACTCCTGAGTCATTTAAAATATTTTTTCATTACAAATGAATCATTTGCAAGTTTTGCTTCACTAATCCACGAGGTACAGTGATTATTAGCTGTGAACCCTCTGAAACTCGTTTGTGGTATAGGGTTTCCGGTTCAGTCAGCTGTTTTGTTGACTGTAATGTTCTGGCTTGTTGTCACAAGGCTGTTGATGCTCACTCAGTCACAAAGAGGCAGAACGAGTGTGAAGAAATGGTTTTATTTCACATGAGTGGGCATGTCAGTGTAGATAATCATTGCAAAAACCTTTTTGACAAGAGCTTAATATTTTGAACTTGAAACACTTCAATAAAAGTATTTCTAACGGATGTGTTTGCAAAGTAAAATAATCTAGAGGAGTAAGAGACAGGCTATCACTACTCTGTCACTTCATCACTATTTATTAATTAAGATGCAACATTTGAAATGTGTTTTGTCAAAAATGTATGGTGGTGACTATGGAATTGATGTATCGCAGCAGGAAGTACCATAGAAATAAATTACAGCTTTTAAAAATGCTAAATTAAATACAGTTGGTTTCTTCTCATAGCTCTGCTCTCTGTTGATCAATAGACTTTGGAAGTTATATAGGATTCGCTTTGACTTTAAAAGCCAGTTATCAGGTGAAGTAATGGGTGTTAACAAAGATAACAAAGATAAAGGTGGTGAAAAGGCCTATTTATTTTGACTGCAGCGTGTCTATTATCCTGATCATTATAAAAAATATACATAGAATAAATGTGGATATACAAGTACTAGGTAACACGAATAAGACCACTAACTATGTTCACACTAATAGCTCATTCAATAAATTGAACACACACACACACACACACACACACACACACACACACACACACACACACACACAGAAGTGTGGGTGGGGGAGGTTCCCATGCTATTCAAGTAAATCTGCAGCTCTGCTAAGCAATTTAAAGTATTTTAATGAAATTTTGCAAAACATGTAAATGACGCACAAGGATCTGTAAATGTTCATTGTGCTTAAATTATGAGATGACTTGTTGCAGTACAATAAAGTGAACAACCTGGAGTGCTCTGCCTGTTCGACAGGTAAGACCAGCATTATTTGCTAAGGTGGGGTTGTGTGTTGTAACAGCTCACCTGGTGCAAGAGAGAGAGAGAGGGAGAGAGAGAGGGAGAGAGGGAGAGAGGTGGAGTTTGGTTTTAATAACGCATCTGATCCTAGGGGAGGAGAGATAGTCCTAAGGAGGCACTGAGGAGAAAAACACTATGAAAGCCCTCCCAGGCAGTGTCGAAGATAGGCAGTGGCCAAGGATTCTACCCTAGAATTTATACCTAAATAGAGGTAGAGGACAGACCTACAGCCAATTGCATTTCCATTCAAGGTAAGCATTTTGAAACTGTTGATTGATTGATGAACGCCTTATTCATAAACTTTCAGTAAACTACATCAGAGATTGAGACAGACTTGTGATCGAAGCACCCATTTTTCTTTAAAGAGCAAAGACAAAAATCACCCTTTGTCTCTGGTTCTTTCATACGTCATGCTATACATACTTTTAACAATCATATTGGTCTTATGGAAGTTGCTGTCAATCAGTGTGTTTCCATGCACACTAAAGTTAAAATTTTATCCCAAATCAGCTGTCATGTAAACACTGTATTCGGAATATCTGATCTGAATAAGGCCTACGGCATATTCCGATTGACAGACCTAGATGATATTCAATCATAATCAGTTTAACTGTGGCATGGATACACCTTAATTGTACTACTTCAGACTAGGGCTGTCGATCGATTAAAAAAAAAAAAGAATAAATGCTGTGATTCTTGAAGACTGAAGCTTGTAATAATTAATATTTTAAATGTGAAATCACAGAATTAATGTAGAATCAGCAGAAAGGAAGTATATTTAAATTCAAATACTGTTGTTTAATAGCATCTTTTTAACACAGATTCTCTCCTGTGAACTACAGATTTCCAATAAAACCATCAAGGCCATCAAAATAACTATCAGCTTGAAAGGCATATTTCTTATATGCACTAACCAAAATACTGTAATCACAAAACCGAGGCCTATATGTTAAAGTGCCAGTTGAATTTCAAAACCATCCAATTGTTAATTACAATTAGATATCATCTTAGAAGGCAATAATTTCTTATGTGCACCAATATAAATGATAATTAACAACAAAAAATGTGTTCCATGTTCAAGTGCTAGTTGAATTTCCACAATAAAGGTCCACAATAGTCCATGCAAATTTGAAAAAAAGAACAAGGAAAGATTCTGCTGAGAGTTGTAGAATCTTTTTCCATAGAACAACAACAACAACAACAATTCGGCTTAGTCCTCCTTTACATTCAGCCAGTAACTGAGACAGACCAGTAAGTTTCAGATCCTTGTCTCCATGTTCTGCTCAATCCAATGAGTATTACAGAATATTCCCAGTATTCTTTGAGTATATGCCTCTATTACTAAAGTGCGGTGCAATGTTTTTGATAGATAATATAACATATTATAACATAACACCCCCCTATACCTTTAAACACTGACAATGGACCCCACAATCCAGCTGGAAAGTCTGTTTGGACAAAGCCCTGTCCTTTTTAGTTCCAGCGTAACATACAAATAGTGCTGCAATGAGCTGCAGCTCCAAACATCTGTCCTGGAACCATGGGAAGTTTACGTAGAACCCTCCTACACAGCTCTGATAAAGGCGAATGGGCCAGCCATATCTGGAGATAAAGGCAAATGCTGGTAGTGAGGCATACCTAAGGCTTGGGCACAGCAGGGGCCTATAGTGTCTGGGACAGGACCAATATACGATCGATGAATCGCCATGTCGCTCTCCAGTTCTGCCAATCTAGAAGTTCTCTTAGGCACTTTCATGCAGTTACAGTTCATGCATGCATTACCATATGTTTCAGTGTTATGCTCTTCCTTGAGCAACCACCATCACTACTTCAAGGTCTGATGTGGTGTCAGGGGAAGAAACACCCAAAACTACCCTCGAAACGTGCACTGCCAAGCCTGGCTGAAAGGCGTATGACACAGACAGTAACCCCGGGGTGTAGCTCCGCATTGGTTCCGGGGTTAATGAGGTCAACGCCTACGTCGGGTGGTCGGCTCTCTTGGGTCTAGCGTCTGTTGCGGTGGACTCAGTTGTGAACATAGATCGTCTTGTCTCATTTGACATGTAGCTTAGCCCCACTTTGCTATTGGAGAATGGTTGGACACTGTCACTGTCACTGTCCAACACTGTCCCCAGCTCCTGTGAGATGACCTCTGCCATCTCGACTGCTAGTACAGCTGTGCCGAGCTCGAGTCTGGGGATGGTAAGGCCGAAGGCCTAGCGTCGCCTTGCCAAGATAAACTCCAGCTCGCTCTGACCTTCCGCGTTAGTCACCTCGAGGTATGCGACGGCACCGATTGCCTTGGTGGACACGTCGCAACTCTGGGCTCTGGAGATTGGCAGTGTTGTGTACATCTTAAGATCTTGTAATGAGTTCTTCCACCTCAGCCACTCCTCTTGTTTCTTGTCCGGTAGTGGGGTGTCCCATTCACTGCCAGCGAATTTCTCATCCAAGAGGGGTGGTTGCTAAGGAACATCTGCTGAATGTCACTCATGATCGCGACCATGCTTTTTACTCCCTGCGTTATGTCACAAGCTATGATGTCATAGAGCCCGATTGCGGGGGCGGATCAATCAACTTAAATGTTAATGGCTAGAACATTCGACTTAAAACAAACCATTACTTATGTATATTATTGTACAGTTAGCATTTTCGATATATTAGGGGATGCCAAATAATTCATTCATGTATACATTTTATTAAGCATTACGTCATCACCATACGGAGCACGTATTGGTAAAGATTTTATAACTTATGTTTTTAAAAAACATGTGCGCGACTTATGAAAGGGTAAATTCAGGAAGCTCAGGAAGTAATAATCAATCACATGTTGAGGTTTTACAGAAAAGGAGCTACAGAAAATAAATAAAAATCAGTAACCAATATCAAACAGCATATCAAAGATCAAGATCATCTCATTTGTTTTGATTTTAATTTGGGTATGAATTATCAATAAATAATTCGAAGCATAGCCTTATGCCATTTTATTAAAATGAAAATGTATTAAAAAAAAAAAAAAAACAATTGCAGAAAGCGTTCTTTTGTTCGATGGGTTTTAGCGGTCTGTCATTGACGTCAGCTATTCAACAAGTAGTCAGCCATGTAAACGCAAGTCTGTCATTTAAGATACCCTCGAACGGCCCCACAACCCTTTTGAGGTTGAAAATTGTTTGCGTGTCAGCGGTGCTTGATGACGGGTGTAGATGTCTTCACCCTCCAAACAAACTAGCCATGGGAGCGCATCTTTATGATGCTTTGTGGTTGAGCGCAAACTTTAACTGTAACCAATGTCATTTTTGCTCTACAACGGTCAAATTATTTTCTCTCCAGTACACCTTACAACATTTCTTTTTCTTGGTCACTTTAGGTGGTGGGGATATTTTCTCATCCAAGGGTGCTGTTGTTATTTGTGAATGTACATTGTTACACATGTAACAATAATGTGAGTTTTGAAAAGGTTATTACATGTTTGATTGACTTGATAATATGATGATATTATATTGATGATATATAGGGTTGTAAACGGTCGGACACTGTCCAGAAGTGATTTGGTTGAATTCCAACCCTGCCCTTGGGATTCATTGTGCAGTACACTACTTTAATAACGCCTGAGTTGAAAATAGCGAACCTATCCTTTAAGAACCTTCTTAATATCCCAAAGAGCCATATAAGGAACATGAAGAACCACCTACAATATGAAATGGTTCTTTTGCATAATGGTTCCCTTTAAAGAACCAGTTAAGAACAGTGTATGTATCTATATAAAATGGCAACTGAAAATGATTAGAATTATTTTATCACCAGTTTGGGGTTGAAATTAGGGCATCCTTCCAAGGGTTAGACCCTCCCCCCTTGTCCCCTAGTGTCTAGGCTATCTACATATGCTTTGATGCTCACAACATCAAGCATGCACAACTCAGGTGGGCATGCACTTACGCGCACACTTACACACTGAGTCATTGCATTTAAATGACAAGGTAAGCTTCCCTCCAACACACTCCACTGACTCATTCCCCCAGCGGCACGTAAGCCAGAGACCCAAAGAGCAGTCTTCACTATGGTGGGGCTGCTCTGCATTTCTCTGGCAAACATCTTTGCAATGTACATTGTTTTTACACCAAGCATTGAATGGCAGACGCGTGGCTAAATATGAACTGGGGTTACTCACAAAGTTACATAAATTAAGTTGTTAATTTATCAAGAAAAGCTTCCAGAAATGCAAAACTGATGTCATGTTGTCAATAGTTCAACATAGGAAACTGTAACGTTGTGGTGTACAGGAATGAAGTGCAAAGAAAGACGATATTCGCAAGACTCAACTGGAAGGAAGCACAGACAGTTACATATAGGCCTATAGACCCTGTGCCAGCACAAAACATGGAGAACTTAGATTGACTACAATGTCCAATTCTTACGTGCCAGCTAAATTAGTGAATTACCTTTGATGCTTTTCTTACATGTGTCATGCCTTGAAGCGCATTTGTCACTGCTTCTGAGCAAGCTTGCAAGCAATCAGTTTTTAGGCTGACTAAAGAAGGGGGTCAGAATTCTGCACATGAAATATCATTGTATTCCAGTGTCACACTCCCTCTCTCAGTTGCTTTTCATACCCAAAGCACATTTGAGATGATTGTGTCTAACTTAAA
Organism: Cyttopsis rosea; assembly: GCA_900302355.1. Classification (NCBI taxonomy): domain Eukaryota; kingdom Metazoa; phylum Chordata; class Actinopteri; order Zeiformes; family Parazenidae; genus Cyttopsis; species Cyttopsis rosea. Next base: position 2,931 of record OMKR01044247.1, on the reverse strand, counting down.
GTAATGTGATGTTTTTAGAATAATTCACAGGTATATGCTCCTCATCTCAATAAAAGATCTGTGTTTTTCTGAAGATCTCGGTAATAAATGAAACCTTTATTTATAATAACATAATATATATAATTAATAATATAATATAATATTGTGGGAGTGCCGAAATGATGAGACAGGAGGCGA
>OMKR01044246.1:0-11249 GCA_900302355.1 Cyttopsis rosea | reverse complement strand
CTCTCTCTCTCTCTCCCTCCCTCCCTCATGGCACCTCTTTCTCTCCTTCTTACTGTAACTCTCGACCCTTCTCTGTAACTCCTCCTCTCTCGCTCTTTCCTCCTCTCTTATTTCTTCCCTGTCCCTGCCTCCCTCGGTCATCCCATCTGTCTCTCTCTGTCCGTAGGGCGTTCAAGATTAACGAGTTGAAGACTGAGGTTACCAACCGCCTGGCCATGTTGGAGAAGAGAGTAGAGCGTAAGTCTTTCTGTCACACGCTGAGCACACAAACACACCCTTTGTGTAAAACCTCCGCAGACGGGGGTTTTGAGAACTCTTAAGCGCGTCTCAGCAACAGAGAGATGGTTTATGATGTCGCGTTTTCAAGGGAAGAAGTGTGTTCGAAATGATTGTTTTTCTTGAAACCAGAAATCAGAAACGGACAAATTAAGAATTTGAATTCAATATATCAGCGATTTAAATTACGGGACAGGTCAAGGTGCTGGAAGGAGTTTGATTGTGCGCATGACAAGTGCATGGATTTCACCTCATTTTACCTGTACAAATCCGGCATGCTGCTGTCGTTTGATCTGTGGCGAATGGCAGACGCACAGTGAGGGGAAGAATTTGAAGGGAATGCCAAAAGGAGAGCGTGTCTGTGTGGTTGCGTCATATGTGAGATCGAGATGCATCAGGCTTTCATTTCTTATTTCACTGCAAATAAAACCTGCAATCTGAAAAAGATTTGATCATGTTGGCTGTGCCACTAATCTGTCATAAGAAGAGAAACTGACAACAGAGGGAAGGAACCTCCAGCAACTGGAGCTGAATGTATGTTTTGTTTAGTGCAGTGTTTTAGGTTTCCAAAGGACTTGGATATGTTTATTGCAGCGGTTCTAGAGGTTTTTTAATAACTTGTGGATTTAAAACCCTGCAAAAGTTATTTGATGGCACGTGTTCTGTTTGATTTGAGGTGAGGATTTTGGGAGTGAGGTTCGTAATGACACACTGTGAAGCCGAAAAGTGAAATGTCATTGCACACACGGCCCTGTTTTCTGGAAGCTAAATGTACTCCTGTCAAGGTAGGAGACAACAAGCTGATTTATTGTGGAAATTACTTTGCCCTTTCGCCTTAGCGCAGCTCCTGCAAACACTGTTATTTGGCCACCAGAGTGTTTTATCTTACGTTGCACACTAACTTTCAGCAGGTTACACGTGCACTCTGCAGTGGATGAGAACTTCAACCGATGATTTCTTTGTTTTGATTCAGACATTCAGATTTCTAACTGTCACTGGCATTTGTGCTTCTCCAGCTGTCGAAAATGAGACGAGAGCAGGACGAGGGCAATTAGCTGTTAGCATGCTTTGTTAGCATGCTATTGATAGATGCATATGGTGTGAGGGAAGATTAAGCTCTGAATGGCTTTTGATTGAGCAATTTGTACAGGAAAGACACAAATGAGCCAATGGTCAGGAGGCCTGGAAGAAACACACACACACACACACACACACACACACACACACACACACACACACGCACAAATAGTCAACATAAGAAGTGTGTAGAGTTGCTAGGAGCTGTACAGAGCCACACAGAATCACACTTTTGTGAATTTAACAGATTTCTGCACAGCTGTGTGTAAATAACCGCTGTCCTTCAGTTCCAAATTCAGCTGTTATTTGATGTACGGTTTATGAGGCTGTGATTAGATAAGTTAAATTAGCACACAGGTCTGGTATTCTACTTCCACTGCCTTTTGGCCTGCAGTGATTAGGAGTTTGACCTGAACATTGACCAGAATTCACATGTTGAAGTGGACGTCTGCATTGTCACCTCACACTTATACAATCATCACATTGCATCATTTAACACATGCTTAAGCAAAGTAAAATTAATAAAATGTTCTTATCTTAATGGCCCATGTAGGTAAGAAATGCATGTATGGACAGTGATGCCGAAATACTGCAGAAAGTGCTCTCTCTGAATCAAAATTTCATGCCATTTGCACATCTGTAAAAAAATCTTATTTGCTTTTATATTGCTTTTTAAAATGTTCATTACTAATGTATGTAATCTGTCCCATCTCAGGTCCACTGTGCAGCTACTGTACTGCATCTGAATATTGCATTATGGGCAAATGTACACAGTGTAAAACTACTGTATACACTTATATAGAGATTGTATTATCTCTTACTTTTGCTATTGACTTTTTTATTGTTATTATTTCTTAGCAACAGCGGAGGCTGTGGATCTTGCAGCAAAACACTGCAGTTTACACAGTGTTAACCGCCGCCATCTGAAGGCATCTCACAACTGGGAGCGGATGTGTCAACTCTGCCTGTAATCGAACTATAAAGACGCTATACAGTAAAACACTTCCAATAAAGATCCACAGATAGGCGGGCCTCGATGTGCAAGCATGCTACAATAGCTGCTTTTTTTCTTCTTTGAATTAATTTAGGTCTCAGTGTTCTAGACGGGACAGAGCTTACAGTAACACACTGTAACTTTATTTAATGTTTAATAGGTTGATGTTTTACAATCCCTATATCCTGCCCAGCTTGGCTATGGTTTCATTTCGAAGTTAGGAAGTCTTGTTTTAAAAATAAAATAAGCAGGAAATAATACAATAATCCTCTGGTTATATGTTATAAAATAAATGGAAGATTTTCTTTTTAACATTTCACATTTTGCAACCAAATTTTATATCATTATAATCTGAATGAACTTTACCTGTACAGTGCTTTCTTTACACCTTAACACCTGCACACTGTCTAACCTTGCAATTCAAATGTGTTCATCAGGTGAAGCGACGTTTTAGTTCTGAAACGTTGACTCTTCAGAATGCATATGTATACTGCAAAATACCACATTTGACAGCAGTTAAAGGTGCAGTGTGTAGAATTTAGTGGCATCTAGCGGAACGGACGAAATGGAATATAATATTCATAAGTATGTATTAACTAGTGAACTAACTAGTGACTACTGAAAATAAGAATTGTGTGTTGCACCGCCATGTTTCTACAGTAGCTCAAAACGGACAAACCAAATACTGGCTCTAGAGAGGGCCATTCGGGTTTTTTGCGAGTTTCGCGGCCACCGTAGGTTTTCCTACACGGAGGGGAATTTAGTTGGTTTCAATCTGCAACCTCACCGCTAGTGGCAGCTAAATTCTACACACTGCACCTTTAAAGAATGATAAGAGTAACCATGAAACCATAATTTAACACTAGAATGCATGCCCCTAATGCTTTTCAAACCAACATAACACACCAACATCTGTTAAAATTCCAGGAATTCCTTCATTAATTTTGATTATTATTTCTCAATTAGTTGATTAATATTAATTAATTAAATCATATATACAACCTTCTGAACAAAAATTCAAAATTTTAAGACGTGTCATTTTTGATCCTACATACGCATTCTAGGGTTGAAAGAATGAACAGTCCTTGGGTTCTCGCAGGACTGAGCCACAAAGTGGACCGTGTTGAGGCGTGGCGGTTTGGGAAGCGGGGCGCGCTGCTCGCTCCGCCCGCTGGGAGATGCAATGCAAATGAAAGGAGACACTAACGAACTCTCATTGAGTTTAGATCAAATCATCTTATTCCCATCAGGAGATTTGGAGCCACAGAGGAGCGCTTGGGTCTGAATCACATCGTTCAGCTGCTCGCGCCATGTGATCTAATGATGTGGGGAAGGGAGAGAGAGATGTGGGGAGGGTATGTTGCATGTAGCATGTGGTGACCTGCACACACACCTCCACACTTCCACTTCCACTTTTAAACCTTCCACTCGTGGCACGGGAAGTCATTTTTCTGATTTTCAAATTGTTCATTCTTTTTTCACCGACCCCCCTCGGTCACCATGACAACCTCACCTCTCAGTTCCCACCGGTGACCATGGTGATGGTATCCCCCACCTGCACCGTGGGCAGCGGTGATGCCATCCTATCCGCGTCTTATATCAGCCTTTCATATGAGCTGTTTGTTTTTGTTTTGTTTGGTTTTGGACATGACAGCCGCCCGGCAGCATCGCAATCTCCATCCCACTTGATACGCAGCGGCGACTGGCTGGCCCGGGTTGATGTCCTCCTTTTTACCCACCCTCCAACTCAGTAATCTCACTCTCCTTCTCCATCTTAATATTTCTCTGGACAGTAATATACATTTATTGTATGTACATTGTTTTGTTGAAATCTAGCTTGCACACATCTACCACATATATACCTGGTGGGTACAGCATGCTGTGGAGCTCTGCTGCCCACACAGATCTCTGCATCCCGGCATCACCTTGGTCGCCATGGACACCCTTTTCTAATGGGACCTTAAGTGCTGGGTGGGGGCGACCTGTTCTGTTTCAATAGAGAAAGAGGGAGAGATAAGAGAGAGAGCGAGAGACATAGAAGTAGGACGATGTGAAGACACGGCGGAGTGCTTCAGAGAGGAGGAGTGAGTGTCAACAACCCCCTCGATATTTAATGTATAGATTATAGTTTAATGGCAGGTTACAGTGCAGTAATGTGTTATTATATTGTAATACAGCACTGGTGTAATGCAACAATGTTGTAGTGCAGTATTATAGTCTATGTTGTTGTAGTTTCATATTATATATTGATCAGTTTGTGACATTAAAATGATCATGGTGATAGTATTGCGGTGTATGGTAATATATTGAATTATGACCTCTGTATTTCACATTATTTTGGAGTCAGCGCCACTAATTTCATGCGTTACAATTCACATTTAGGCCAATAAGCAACAGATTGAGGCTAAATAAGAATCGTAATTACTGTACTTTAAAGACGGACATTACTGGTCAAAGTGAATATCAGGCAACTGTTTTGTGTGAATTTCAGTGTCTCACAGGCTGCTGTTATTATATCCCGGTGCATTGAGGGAAAATATATAGTTCATTGTTGTTGACATTCTATGATGGCTGCAGTACACCCAGAAACAGAACAGAACTAACCCTCAGAGCCAAATATGATTTTCTGTATTTAAGTATTTAATTGTTATAGTGTGAGGAATCTTATATTATTATCACATGATGAGTGAACACATCTGTATCCTCAAAGCAACTACATTAAACAGTGTTCCACTGATAGTTGTTGACAGGGAAAAAATTAAGAAAGACCCGAAGTATGATTTTTGTCAAATGGGCATGATGCCTCTCAAGTTACAAATGTTTACGATCCTCAAACTAATTAGGGTTCAAACCCCGAACCCCACATCTGAATTGCTTCATGCTCTTGTTTTTGTGCCGCTTTATTATTCTTCTTTGTTGTCTTATGCTGCGTCTCAAATTGCCGTGAGCTGGAACGAGCTAACAAACACAAAACTTGACCCAATAACTGGACATTATGTGCAAATGCTTCCCAAGAAACATGAGCCCAATTGGCCAGATGGTGGCAGGTCCAGCTCAATGTGCTCTACAAAAAAGCCTCCTGGACCATAAAAGTCCGCCAAGATCTTTTGCTAATTTGCATGAACTGAAAATGAGTAATGTGACCAGATTTGGTATACAGCATTGTGGGACTAAAATACAAATTTTGTGCGCAATTATTGAAATGCTGCATACATTGTGATGATACAACACGTGTGATTGGTCTCACTCCTTCTTTAACCAAAATTAAACCTGCTCGTTGCTGCTCGCGGCTTTAATTTTGGGCGATTGAGGTGCTTCCTTCTGTTGAGCACAAAAAGGTTTGAACCCGTGAATTGCCACTTGCGGCTATATTTCCTTATTGTTATCTCGCTCGTCGGCAACTTCAGACTTCAGAACATCCCTTCTAGTGTGCGAGCCGCCGAGAACAGCGAGTCCATTAAAGATATGTTTGAGTACAAAGAGTACTGGGAGTACTCTGATAACAACTTCTGCCCCAGTGTGTGTCATCAGGGACGATCTGGCAGCGATACGGCTCCTGGGAAGACACGGCCATTAATATTAATGGCACTGCACTTCAGACACACACACATATCTGAATACTGTAGCTTCATCGATCAGACATTTTAGGTGCCAGTATCCTCACAGTGAATCTTTGAGGACAAGAGGCAAACAATGTTCTGAGCTTGTATGGGGGCGGTCAGAGTTCTTTCGTTTCCGATGAATTGCCTCGCTGTGTCGTTGTGAATATTCTTTGGATTGAGTATACTGACAACAGTGTTGGAGGGGAAAAGTGTGTGCTGGCGGTTCTTTCTCATAAAGTTCTTTCTTTCTTTGTAGTGTACTGCTTAAATAAAGCTGCCGAGTGGGAAAAGAAGCATATAATGATTGAAAGGTGCCATGAAAATCATCCTTCAATAAGTTGATGAGCCTAAACAGAGTATATTTTATTGATATGATTGAAATGGATTTCACTTTTCTTTATTGTCATTGTTATTATTATTGTTATTGTTATTATCATTGTTATTATTATTATTATTATTATTATTATTATTACTATTTGATTATGAAAAGTGCTTGGGTGTTCTTGCTCTCTCTCTCTTCTCCTCTCTCTCTTGACCCCCTTTCACGTTCTCATCTCCCTCTATCACTCCCTTTCCGTCTCTCTTCCATGCTTATACTCTATATACTCTAACCCCACGTTATCTCAATCCAGTGTCTCACTCTCATTCTGTCTATTTCTCTCGTGTTTGGTTTGCCAAATTAAAGGTGCACAGTTTATTTGCTGGATTGTAGAATAGTTGTTTAGAATTTAAAGGATACGCCCTCTCTCTCTCTCTGCAGTGGAGGGGATGAAGGTGGTGGAGATAGAGAAGTGTCGTAGTGACATCAAGAAGTTGCGTGAGGAAATGGCTTCTAGGAACAACAGGTCACAAAAACAACTCACCATCAATACAGAACATCACGTTGTTCTTTTTTATGTTCATGTGGTATATTAAATAAGGAACATTTTGGCAAATATATGGTGCATCTAGGTCATTTTAGTTGTAATACTATTACATAATCAGCATTTAATGACCCTTTTTCAGTAATTGCCAGCACAATACATACCATTTAATGAGTTTATTTCAGCTCCTGATGGTATGGTTGTAATTACTGTTTATTTAAGTTCATTAAAGTTGTGATGATAACTATATCCAAGTTCACATTACATTCACATTAGTACTGATAATACAGCACAACCTCACTTGCATTTGTATTTAAAAGAGCTTAATGAACACTGACTTTTAAACACCTTGCTCATTAAGAGTAATAAACATACTGTAACACACCTCTGGCCAGCTTTTACTTGTACAAGGGATAAAGCCTCCAAAAACGGCAATGTAACACCTATCAGGTAAATTACACTAAATCAGTACGCAAATAATTTAATAAAATCTTTTGGGATAGCCATTTACCATAGTAATAGAGGTGCTATGCTAACAATAAATCTTACATCTCCATTATTCTCCATTAACACACAGACTGTCCTCACAGAAGTCCCATTAATCTACTAAAACCATGGTTACTTAGTGTTGTTTTCCTTTTTTCCACCTGTAGCACTTTCCTGGAAGACAACAAGAAGCTGACTCCTCGTAGAGATGTGCCCTCCTACCCCAAGGTAAGATGCTAATCTGTTAAAATGAATAAGCTTTGTGTATATGTCTGGTGAACACTCTACAAAAGTTCCCGAACGCCATTGTGGTTACAGGAAGTGTTTTGACCAATCAGCTTTACTAGAACGTGGCTGTGTCACTAAACATCTCCTAAACATCGAAAAATTGACGAGAAATTGACAAAAAATTGACGCCTTGTCTGTGACATCACCAGCTGATTTGAAGCCTCGGTTGAAGCCGGTTTATGCTTGCTTCCATCTTGGCATGAAACAGAGTCAGAACATTCAGAATTTGGCAGTGGTGCAGAGTCTTGGTGTGCTGAGGTGGACAGAGAAACCACCCGACAGTCGAAGCCTTAATATCTTCTTTATGGAACAGTCATTTTCAAAGTCGCATCACAATCACAAGACATCCATTAGAAGAAGTAAAGTTAGCGAAGTCATATGGAATAACAGCATAATTCTTATGGGAAAAATGCATTAACTCTGTATTTATTTAGTGAGAAGTTTCTTCTTTTTCCATTGATTTCCATTCAGTCAAAGGTTTTCTGGAGGAGCATCTAGTGGTCATGAGCCAAACTGCAGTTTAAAGCACTTCAACATTGGCTTCAACACTTTGGCTGGAAAGGTTGCTGCTTGTCCTTGTCACTGTGGTTACAGGAAGTGTTTAAACCAATGAACTGCAGTAGACTTTAGCTATGCCCAAAACATTGTTTCCTATTGCTACTGCCAGTGCCGCTGCCACACTCCTCTCCTCCTCTGGTAAAATGTGTTTGTAGGAGAAACTATGGCAGACGTAGCAGTACATTTTTGTGGTTTTGGTACCCAACCTCTAAACCTCACCCCACCTCCAACCAGGGATTGGATCCCAATAACAACTCTTAATCACATTAATGAAAGGTCATTTCCAACCCCCCGCCATTCAGTTGAACTTTAATCCCTTTCATTCACCTGGATTAAAAATCAACAAAACAGGCAAAGACTTATTTTTGTAATTGCTGTTAATAAAAGGTTGTTTGAGCCGAAACATGATTTTTTTATATCAGCAGACAGAGAATCTGCACAGAGAATTCATCACAGCCGGGTCAATTTCAGCTCAGCTGGTAATTTAATTACCTAGAAAATGACTCCATTTAGCGTATGGCTTTTCTAGAAGTGAATTTCACTCTTGCCATGACTGTCTCTTCCAGTACAATGGATGTGGAGATTAATTCAATTAATTAGAGATACATGCTACCTTGGTGTCTCTCCTACACATTCTTATTAATCAACGTCACACATTGACGCCTTTGAAAACAAACAGATACACGTCAAATGATGTCCCTCTATTTTGGAGGAACAACAGATATCACTTCCTTATGGATCAAATTTCGTCTGTGAGGTCATTGTGATTCCCTAATCAATTCCCTCAGTAATCGTCATTATATTAACGTCAAATGATGGACGATTGATGAATTAAACAAACAAATAATATTTTTTTCAATCAAGATATTGGTGGATTCCCTCATCAGTTCTAGAGGTAGAGGAGACACTCTTCTACTCTTCTACTCTTCTACTCTTCTACTCTTCACCTCTGTTTCGGTGGAACAACAGATATCGCTCCCCTTTTTGGATCAAATTCGATGTTCGTCTGCAAGGTCATCGTGGATTTCCTTGTCATTGCCCACGCTAATAGTCATTACATTAACGTAAATATAATAAAGTCAATGATGAAAGTCAGATGAAATCTTATTGAATGGAATTCTCTGGAATTGCTTACCCTGAGTCCCAGTTCCATGCAACACCTAATCTCAAACGGCTCTATCCCAGCACACCAAAGAGCTAGCACATTAGCACTGGATGTGAATCTGGATCTGAAGCTGCTCCCGAGGGACTCGCACGTGTTGCTTGGCGGGAAGAATTATGGTGATAATGGTACACTTTACACATTAAATGTGACGATGATATGACCGAATCAGACTCAACTGAGCGCATTAAAACAAATGTGCATTCTGCAATTTGACAGTCAGAGGCTTGGATCACACACAATCATTTACAGAACAAGGGTGATTGTACCATGGTAACCACGCGCACAAGGGCTCAATGTTATGTTGTCGCAGTAGCTATTGTAGAGTAGAGTACTTCATTCGATACCTTTTTTTTCTACTTCATACGATACCCATCATGTGAATGGAAGCATTCAGTTGCGTAAAATGCCACCACTCCTCCCCATCCAAATGAATTTTTCACAAATACATTTATTAAATAACTGTACAAAACTGTACAATGAAGTATTTGGGCAGTGCAATTTTAAACAAATAGCCAGTACCGGAGGAATGATTACAGCGAAGAAAACCTCTTTCATGTTCACTTTCACTTTCATGTTACTCGTATTCCCATTTTTTCCTGAAATAATCATTCCGCATTTTATGTATTTATTTTTATCAGACGCCACAGGCGTGTAGTATAGCCATACTTTTGAACGTTTAGGTGGCATCTCGGCACACTGAACTGCCAACTCCGTGAAATACACCGCGCTCGACTTCACCACCACAGACTGTTGTTGGCGTAGCTGCTGCTGTGGTAGTGAGCCAATCACACGTTGCATTAAATAAAAAAAAATGCTTGCGGTGATAGATCTGTTAGTGGGTACAAAAAGATTGAATGCAAAAAAAAAAAAGGATCGACTGGAGAAGTTTCGATACTACTTGGTATTGGGTTAAGGTATCGACCGATGAACCTTTTCAATTCTCACCTGTAGTTGACGCTGGTGAGCAAGTTTCTACTTGTCACTCACAGGTCAGCTGATGAATATTGATTAGGCCAAGACAGCTCCCTCTCAGGACTTGAGATGATTGGGTGTGCGCTACGGATTAAATCCATAGAAAACTAATTATCCGTCATTTACAAATAATAAAAAATATAAATTCATTCATGAATCATATTAATTCACGATTTGGCTTGTCTTTAATGCTGCATTCCATTGGAGTTGGAAGTGGGAAAAATCAGACCTCCTACTTTGAAAAGTGAAGGGGAATGGCTGTTTAAGTTGGAATTCCAAGTCAGAATTTCTGAATTCAGAACGGAATGCAGCACGAGGCCACACATGCGGGGGTGTGCGTGTGTGTGTAGGGGCGTGCCTGTTGTGCGCGGCCTGTGTGTAGCGATGCGGCCCCGAGCCAGGCGGAGGCGGACGGGGTTAACTGAGCGCTCTGTCGCCTGCAGTACATGCTGTCACGGCAGACCATAGACGCCCTCAGAAAGCCCGCCTTCGACGTCTGGCTGTGGGAGGCCAATGAGGTAAGACCGCTGGCTGTACAGGCCCAACTCACCCAAAACACTCCTCTCTCTCTCCCTCTCTCTCTCTCCCCCTCCCTCCCCCTCTGTCTCCTCTCTTCTTCTCTCCCCCCTCTCTCCCTCCCTTCCTCCTGTCTCCTGTCCCATCATACCTGGATGTATGTCGGAGAGGTCCTCCTGCCTGTATGTGTGTGTGTGTGTGTGTGTGGTTCTCTGTATATGTCTATGTGTGTGTGTCTGTTTGTGTGTGTGTGTGCATGTCTATGTGTGTGTGCGTCTGTGTGTGTGTGTGTGTGTGTGTGTCTATGTGTGTGTGTGTCTGTGTATGTGTTTGTTGTGTGTGTGTGTGTGTGTGTGTGTGTGTGTGTGTGTGTGTGTGTGTGGTGTGTGTGTGTGTGGTGTGTGTGTGCGTATGCGTGTGTGTGTGTGCGTGCGTGCGTGCATGGCTTTGTT
>OMKR01044244.1:0-19411 GCA_900302355.1 Cyttopsis rosea | reverse complement strand
CTTTCTCTATATATACATTATATAGATTTATAAATATATTTTTTACAGAATTTCATTTTTGAAATGTGAATGGAGCAGCACAGATGGCATGTTCTGAGAGTAGGCTACTGCACCTGTTTATATTTAGCTTCTCGGTGGAGCACTTGAGAGGGATGAAAACAAAGCAAGTGTGTCTGTTTAGAATGCCAATGACTCCCTGCGCACTTTATGTCGGCACGGTCCTGCAGGATTTAACGACAATAAAAGAGGTTTCATCTTATATTGAATATACCATTAGGTGCAAAACTATTTTTCGACTAGTTGGTGGGCGGAGTGAAAGGTAAATTTAAACTAACAGGCTGATTTGGGCTACAGGGAAAATACAGGAACTTGCACAAGAATATAAAAAATAAAAAACCAGCATTAACTTGGCATTTAGCAATGGAAAAAGCTAAATACAACGACAAAACAACGGCTTACCAGCAGTGTTTAAATAGCTGTCAGAAACAAAAAAGACTGAAATGCCTTTTCTGCAAGTATATACCATATTTTTAAATAAAATAATATTACTTAATAATATTCACAAACGACGATGCCTCTAGGTGACTATTGTGGCACATCCCCTATTAGTAGACTGCATGATGTGAGTACAACCAGACTGTAAACCTCATCACCTCCTATCTGTCACCATCTATATCTGCCAATATATAAATGGCATATGATACTCTATATTAATGGTATATGATACTTCCACATTCAGGTGTTTTTGGAAATCTTCCAGTAAAATGAGTTTGTTCCATTATTACAGCTGTTGTGAGTTGAAATGTCTACTAAATCTTTAAAACGTTTTATTGTCTTTCATGAACCATATGCTGCAAACAGTGTTATGGTATGTTAATATGGTTATAGCTTGGGATCTCCCTCCAGCCCATTCCAGTTTACATGGACAATTTGACTATGACTCGATTATGTTTTCACCTTAAACTTAAAGGTGCAGTGTGTAGAATTTAGTGGCCACTTGCGGTGAGGTTGCAGATTGCAACCAACTGAATTCCCTTCCGTGTCCATGTAGGAGAAGCTACGATGTCCGTGAAATTCATGAAAAATGCGAAAGTCCCTCTCTAGAGCCAGTGTTCGGTTTGTCCGTTCTGGGCTGCTGTAGAAACATGACGGTGCAACATGATGATCTCCATGGAAGGGGCTCCAGCCCCCACAGAGATAAAAACGGCTCAATGTAAGGTAACAAAAACACAACGATTCTTCTTTTCATGGGATTATACACTAGTTAATACATACTAATGAATATTATATTCCATTTCTGCCAAGTTTGTTCCACTAGATGCCACTAAATTCTACACACTGCACCTTTTTCTTCTATTTTCAATACACTTTTCAGACAAAATATTCTATAAATTAAGGCACTTGTAGTATAGTACATGGTAAATAATAAAGTGCATATTCAGCTGGATATCAAGGGTGGAATTTTTAACCCTCTTTCGCCACTGCTAGTTTATACGGATAGTTAGAGTTTGTCATTAGAGATTTTGATGAAGCTTATAAAAGCCACTGGCTATAAAGACAGGACACCATTTGGGGATACAAAACATAATGTTATCTCTCTTATGAAGCCAAAGCCATGGCAGCAGATTCCTCTTCTAAATTCTTTATTAACTGTCCTCTAGAATTAGGCTGCTCTTGGGTGAGCTTTTCTCAACTCCATACTACAGGGTCAGCTACTTGTTGTTATAAGCCCTGAAGCTGTTTCACACTTTCTCTGCTTAGTGTCACAATATTGTTGTTATGTGGTGTTTGTTTCAACGTGGGCATTCTTAATTGTGACACTGGTGACTAACCATGAGTGTAAGCAGTTGAAATACTTTAATTGTCCGGTCTGTTTGGCACAGTAGACAGTAGGCAGAATAGGATGAAACACAGCCTACAGCATCCTCTGATGACTATCGTTCACTTATTTATTATCATTTCCATGTCAAAAGCAGTTAGGCCAAGCCTTCTATTGTGCTATATAGAATAGTACTCTACTTAACCGATTTCAACTACCAGCTTATAATATAAATGATGTAGAATGGATTCTATCACTTTGTATTCATCAGAGCTATTGCGTCTGCCTGCAAGTTTGTGGACAGTACAGTATGTTCAACAGGTTGTGAAGGCTGAAGTTTCACCATCTGAAACTATAGAGTTGTAGACATTAATTTCCTGAATCTGATTACAATCGTCTAATAAATCATTAAGGAGTATCTACTGACTAAATAATTTGTGTCCTGTCTATTTCTAATGTGTATCAATTTATTAAACCTTGTTATCGTATTTCTTGGCAATAGCAATGTTTGCAATGTATTATAGCAGATCTAGAACAATATAATAAAATAGGGCAATATTAAATGTTTTTCATGACTGTGAAATTACGAGGATCACAAGAAAGTCACAAGAAAAAAAACCTTTACTTTTGTCCCTTTCAGCTAATAGCACAACTGCAGTAAAGATGTCCTCTGATAGGATGGTTGAACACCTAGAAGCTGAGTGCTCGGTTTCAAACATGGTACCATCATCTCTCTCCTTAGCTTTCATAACCTATAATAGAACCATTTCTTTCCCATTGAGCAGTCCCATCGATCAGCTGTATTGACCTGAAATTGAATCTGTTTCAGCTAATATCCTGTCTTTGATGGGTTTTACTTCAGATTTTTTGTCTGGATCCTGAGCTATTTACAAAGATAGGGCTTAGAGAGTTTGACTGAGAAGGACAAATGGTCCCTTCCTGCTCATGCTAATGAGACATACGCAGTAGACTCCATGCTAGTCTGATTGCAGTTGGGTGCTGTGTCTGTAATCTAATAAAAGACGTGTTAATTTGTATTCTCACAGCACTATTCCTCTGTGTGCTCTTTCGTAAAATGCTTAACACTGTCAGATGATGAAGTCCTCTCAAGGAGATGAAAGGCCTTGTTTGGACAGGCTTTCAAATATTCACTTGTTCAGACTCAGGCTGTACTAAGTCTTTGGTTTTCCTTGACCCAATAACTTTATTTTACCCAATAACTTTCTCATTTCACTTAATTCACTAATTCAACTTAATTAAATAAAAATGGCATATCTTGAACAACTTGTGGGAATGCAATTACTAGTGAATTATTGTCTCCTTAATGTATAATTATTAGTTTAAAGTTCAAGTCAGAGCCATTTAAGATTATTTCCATTTTTTACAAGTGAATCTTTGTGTGATTCTTTGAATTAAACAATTCAAAATTTCTACTTGTTTTTCAGAAGAAAGAATGGCTCTGTTTGAACTGCCAGACCCAGCGAGCTCTGTCAGGAGGTTTGGGAGATACTCCTGCTCCTGTTCCACAGCCAATGGGATCCCCCCGGCCACCAGTTCCAGCCAATCAACAATCACCTCAACAGAAAGCGGCCCATCAACTTCCAGGGCATAGGCCCACAGGTTCTCAACAGCAACAGAAACCACCGGGTGCCCAAGTAAGTGGCCCTCTCTCCTCTGTCAAACAGGCTGGGCCCAACCCTCAAACCAAGGGGTCTTACCAACCCTCTCCTCAAACCAAGGGGCATGGTCAACCTTCTTCCCAAACCAAGGCTTCTACCCAACCCTCCCCTCAACCTAAGCCTTCTACCCAATCTTATCCCCAAAGTAAGGGTCAAACCCAACCCTCACAGGGTAAGGTTTCTTCTCCTCAGATGAGAGGCTCTAACCAATCTGGTGCACAGAGTAAGAGCCCTTCCCAGTCCGCTATTCAAGTAAAGGGCCCATCACAGGGCAAAGGGCCTGGCCAGGCAAAAGCTCAGACTTCTGCTCAGATTAAAGGCCCATCTAATTCTTCTAGTGGCAAGCCATCAGCCACCCCTGGTAAAGCAGCTCCCACCTCTGCCAAGGCCTCTACTAATCCTACCAAAGCAGCAACTACTCAACCTAAACCCACAGGTAACAGCCAGATGCGGAAACAACAGCAGGGTCAGGAGAAGACTAAAGTCACAGCCAAGTCTCTAAAAGAAGAAGCCAAGGTGCCATCAAAGAAAGCTGTGTCAGAAGCTATCACCTCAACAAAAGATGTGAGGATAACTGAAGACTCACAGAAGTCAAGCCACCATGAAGTGAGCTACCTGCAACTTCCTCGCCTTTACCTGTTACTCTTGAATCACCAGCTTTTTGTTCTGTTTTTTCTTCCATTTACAACCACTTATCATAAGTCACATTATCTTCATTTTTGCATTGTTCTTGGTCAATCTTGTCATAATCACTAAAATCATAATAGCAGTACACTATGTACATTATTGTTCATCATCTTAATTTTTTTCCATCTAATTACTTCTCTTTCTTTTCTTTATAATAACTATTTTTTGGCTACTTCCATTGTCTTATCATTCATACGTCCTTGATCACTACAATCTAATTATGATTGTGTTATCAGTCTTGCTTTATGTCTTAATAATCTTGATTACCACCACCATCATCATCATTATCATCATCACTCAATGGCCAATCGTCAGTTTCATTTCCACGCTCTATTTCATGTTCTTTTGTAACCTTTATTTTAATTTATCAAAGGCAATGTACTGTTTAATGTAGCTATCTGTGATAATGTCATTTTTAACATTTTGAGCATGTTCATGAATTCTCATTCTCATTATTCTTCAATGGTTTCGAAGAATACAGTGGAGAATGCATCAAAGATGACAATCAAGCATGTGACCAAATGGCATTTGTCTGTACTGTAGATGTTCCTCTGTTCGATTGTTTGTTATATTCACTCTGTGTCAATTTGTTTAGCCATTTATATGTACATTACATAAAAGGCAAATCCAACCCAGACAATAAATAGATGTTATAGATTTTGTCGATTGAATTTAAATTCTAATCTTCATAAAATGCAAAACTTGATCTGAATTGGAAATTTACTGGATAGCATTAATTTAATTTAATTTAATTCTGAGTATTCCAAGAATCATTTTCTTGGAATCACATTGCTTCTGAACCACAACTGAAAAAATAAAATAAAATAAAATAATAATACTGAATAAAAAACAGAGACTTTGCTTAGCTTTCTCTTGATTTTAAATACACCACTGAATGTTCTTTTGGGTTGATTTTACCTTGAAATGTTACTGTCTCTGGTGCTCTGATTAAAAATGTTTTTGTTTTTTTTGCATTGTAATTGTTGTTTTATACCTTGTTATAATCGTATTTTAACCTTGCTATAGCATACTCCACTGTAATATTTAATCCATATTATACTTTAACTAATGTTAATAAAATTGTTGCTGATATGCTGATATATCTGAAAAAAATGGAGCAGTAAAAAGTATGCATTTAGGGGTGTAATTAACCCTATCATGATTAAGGGCAAAAATGTGCCATTTCCTGCCCCTGATCTCTTTTGTCTTTGTGTCTTTTACAGGATTCCAACAAATCAAGTACACAGAGTTTAAGTGACACTGGCTATTCTTCTGATGGGATATCAAGTTCCCAGGGAGAGATCATAGGCCAGATCCGAGAGGAGGGAATTAAGCTCAACGAAAGAGGTGCTTCAAGTCCTTCAGAGATTACCAAGCTTGAGAGCTCCATGAGGCCCCTACTGGAGTCAAAGACAGCCCCAGACCAGAAGCAGAGACCGCACTCACTGTCTGTTGGACATGAACGAGAGTACAACTCAGATGAGGAAGCAACCAGGGAAGAGTCAGAAGATGACCTTAGTTGTAAGCTCCGACATGATTATGTTGAGGACAGCAGTGAGAGTGGACTCTCACCATTACCACTTAGGCAAAAGAAGTCACATAAAGATCTAACAGATGAGGAATACATGAGAAAGCAAATAATGGAGATGAGTGCTGATGAGGAAGAGGGAGAGGAACAGGGAAGCCAGAAAACTAAAAAGGGACATAAAACCAGTGGGGAATTGGGGAAGGAGAGACGACGTCTTACTCACCATTCCAATAGTTTTGAGGAGGATTCAAAGGGAGCAGATGGTGTTTACAAAGCAAATGAAGATGATGAAGGCATGATTGCTTCTCAAGGAGGCCTTAGGCGCTTTAAAACTATTGAGCTGAACAACACCAACAGCTACAACCGAGACATGGAGCTCAATACAGAGCATGACCTAAGAGAACCAGAGCTTGAGATGGAGAGCCTTACTGGTTCTCCAGAGGAGCGGTCCAGAGGAGAATATTCTTCCACCCTACCTGCCACCACCCCAAGCTACACTTCTGGAACATCCCCCACATCTGTATCATCCATGGAGGATGATAGTGACAGTAGCCCTAGTCGTAGAGCAAGACTAGAGGAGGCCAAGCAGCAGAGGAAGGCTCGCCACAGATCCCATGGCCCACTGCTACCCACCATTGAGGACTCTTCTGAGGAGGATGAGCTAAGAGAGGAGGAGGAGCTACTTAGAGAGCAGGAGCAAATGAGAGATCTGGAGCAGCAGAGGATCCGTAGCACCGCTAGGAAAACAAAGAGGGACAAAGAGGAGCTAAGGGCACAGAGACGAAGAGAAAGATCCAAAACTCCCCCGAGTAACCTCTCTCCCATTGAGGATGCATCACCAACCGAGGAGTTAAGGCAAGCGGCAGAGATGGAGGAGCTTCACAGATCCTCCTGTTCTGAATACTCCCCCTCTATGGACTCTGAGGCCGAGGGGTTTGAAATGATTGGTGGAAAGCTCTACAAATCTGGGAGTGAGTACAACCTTCCAACCTTCACATCTCTCTACTCTCCTACTGAAAAAACCTCAGGGACTTCTCCGCCTGATAAAACATTAAAAAGTGCAGAAGAAGTCTATGAGGAGATGATGAGGAAAGCAGAGATGATGCAGAAGCAAGGACAACCTGCTATGAATCAGCAGAAATGTGCTCCACAGTCTGCTAATAAACAGCATCTTGATACTGGAACTGTTTTAACACCAGGCTCCAGCCCTACCCAGATTGCTGCACCTATGTCCTTCTCCACTACTGGGAATGATCCAAGAATCCCAGGAATACATGCAGCACAACATTTGTCAAAAGAAACCCAAAATAGGATGATGACACAGACTGCTAAAATTGGAGGTGCTGTTGGGATTTCCACAACCAAAGCACAAGGCAATCAAACAGCCACAACTAATCGACAAGCCGGAAGTGCAGTGCCTGCCACAAACAGGCCAGGTTCCCAGGGGCCAACAAAGGCTGCATCATCTGAATCTGGAGCATCCCTCTCCTCTAAAGTATTTTCCTATTTTAAAGGTCCTAGTCCTCCTCTATCACCCAAAACTTCTCCGACACAAAGCCCCACTCATTCACCATCCATACGACCCACTGGTGTTGGTAGGCAACTTCCCTCCCTGCCTGGTGGCTCTACACCTCAAGCCTCATCTCTTGGCAGCCAAGTACCTCAAAGAGCAAATTCACCCCGTCTTACACGTCAACAGTCCTCTCAAGATTCACCTGTAATGGTAATAACACTGGGTTCTGAAACAACAAGTGCTGCCAAGCCCATTACTGTAAATTCTTCCACTTCCCCCTTGTCATCACCTACACAAGTAGGCTGCAAGCCATTGTATCGTTCCCAGCCTTCCTCAACAGGTTCCCCAACATCTCCACAACAATCCCCCATACATTATCCCCAAAATATTGAAAAGGTAAACTTTGGCATGAGCACAGTCACCACTACAGCCACATATAGTCGGGGATCTATGTCAATGGAAAATATCTCTCTATGTAAAATCTCAAACATTCCAGGTACATCAAAGGTTGTAGGGCAGGGTCAAGTGATACATCCAAGTGGTAACGTAGTGGACCTGAGAGCCCCAATGAGACCTGCCCCGATTATAATGACAGAACAGGGAATGGATCTAACATCACTGGCCTCTGACACAAGAAGGTACTCTCTAGGAGCAGAGCCACCATCTGTTCGACATACTGCAGTGCAACCACTTATCATGAATCTTAATGCACAAAAGCAACCACATATAGCAGTTTCAACTCCAACAACAGTAAGTGTCACAGTTGCCGCTTCTATGTTTATATCCCAACCTAAGCAACCAGTGGTTTATGGAGATCCACTTCAAAACCGTGTAGATCTAGGGCAGGGTGTTGGGTCAGCAGTGTGTTTAACACAGGCTAGGGCACCAATTACAGACCCATCGATTCCGAAAATCGATGCCTGTCTGGAGGACTTGGGTATCCAACAGCAACAACTACAGTTACAGCAGCAGAAGCTTCTGCAGCAACAACAGCTTCTTGAGCAGCAGCTCCAGCAGCATCAACAACAATCCTCATTTGCTCGTTACAACTTAGCAAATCAAGTCCAACCACTGCTATTGAAAAAAGACCTTGTAGTAAGCCAGACAAGTAATGCCCAACCTGTTGTGAGTGTTAGCGCCATTCCTAGGGTATCACCTCTCCCTCCACAGCCTGCATCTGGGACTACTGCTTCTAATCAGTCACATGAGATCTATGGTGGCATTGCCTTGGAGTTGAAAAATAAGCCCACTGTAATGAACTTATCTACAGGAAAGGCCCATGTTATGATGGTTCAACTGGATGAGAGTAACACATCACAAGGGGCTACAGTGACCCAGCTCATAAAGAAAGAAGAGCCTCCACCCCCTCCTCAGGTACTTGATCTTACAGGACATATCAAACCTGAGAGTCAAGTGGCTTGTTGTGATGTTGTTTACAAACTGCCCTTTGCTGGTAGCTGTTCGGGTTCTCTCACTCAGAGGCCTTCAACAGTGACACCAGATAAAAATCCCACCTCAGAACCACCACAAGTTGCTCATCCTCCCCCTGCCCCACACTACATCCGTGTCCAACAGCAGCAACAACAAGCACCAGCCATGCAAGGAGTAACAGACGAACATAAACCCTATCAAGTCCCATCAGAAAGATTGCAGCCTTCCATGTCTGACACTAATCTACCTTCCATGACAGATGCTGGTCCTCAGCATCATCCGAGTAATAACCAGGGGTTGCCAGTTGATCTAAGCAGCACAAATCAACCCTATGAAGGTGGGTACCTTGGCATGGGCGCACAGTATGGATCTTACACAGATTTGCGCCACCAAGGAGATGTTGCAGGCCCTCCGTTACCCCTGCGTCGATATGGATCCATGTCAAATATTAATTCTGATTATGGCTATGGTCCACGTGATCTGACAGGAGTACAGGATTCAAATTTAGCACAATACAGTGCAACCACTGCCAGGGAAATAAGCCGGATGTGTGCAGCTCTTAATTCAATGGACCATTTTGGGAACCGCTTTGGGAATAACCCTGAACTAATGCAATATGGTGCGGGGAGGGGAGGGCCTATGGGAAGGCTCAATCTTCACCAAAGCCTAGCATCAATAAGAGCCAACCTACTCTATGGCCCTGATGGAAGACCAACAGCACACGGCCAAACCTTAACTAACCTCATTAATGCTAGACAAGCAAGTATACGGGCTTTGTACCCTGCTGCTTTGAGAGGAGCTGATGGCATGATATACTCAACCATAAACACACCTATAGCTTCTACCTTGCCAATTACCACCCAGCCTGGGTCTGTCATGCGTCCCATGCCAAGAGGTATATACAGACCTTACCCTACAGGTGTGACGGCTGTACCACTGGCTAGTCTTACCAGGTTGCCTCAAATAACTCCTAGAATGCCTATATCCACACAGGGACCATACTGCTATCCTCCTCCCAACCAGTATCCTACTTCCATCCCTGCCCAAGGAAGTGTACCTATTGCCAACTCTTCCAGCCAGGAAACTCCAGTCTACCTTGGAAAGCCATCAACAACTGTTGCTGCAACCTTACCACCAACCCAAACAGTTTCTCATTTTGGTGCACAAAATGTGACAGCACCTGGTATTCAGACTACTGCAATACAAATTCACCCAACAGACCAACAGACACCCCAACCTCAAATCCCAATTCAAAATGTTACGTCACTCTCTCAAGG
The DNA here is from genome assembly GCA_900302355.1 of Cyttopsis rosea. Classification (NCBI taxonomy): domain Eukaryota; kingdom Metazoa; phylum Chordata; class Actinopteri; order Zeiformes; family Parazenidae; genus Cyttopsis; species Cyttopsis rosea. The sequence goes on along the minus strand of OMKR01044244.1, from coordinate 9,477 downwards.
TCAAGGTCAGTCTCAGCATGAGCAGGCCCAAATGCAGTCACAATTACAAGCTCAACAATTAACAGCTCCAACACAAGCTTTATCCCTAAGTCAAATCCAACCAAAAATTCAACTCACAACACACCCTCAACCTCAGGCATTAGTCCAACCACAGGCTCAGCCCCAATCCACAGCACAAATTACAGCTATAGCAACACCAAACACCAAACTTTCACCACCCACGGATGCACCAAAAGAGAAGGAAGATGAGAGATTGAGTCAACAACAAGAGCACATGCTGCAGCTAGAGCGCGAGAGAGTGGAACTTGAGAAGTTACGGCAGCTGCGCTTACACGAAGAGCTTGAGAGAGACCGGGTGGAGCTCCAGCGACATAGAGAGAAAGAACAAATGCTAGTGCAACGTGAGATCCAAGAACTGCAAACAATCAAACATCAAGTTCTTCAGCAGCAGCAAGCAGAACGTGAAACCCAGCTGATTATGCAAAGAGAACAATTGGCCCAACAAAGAATGCAGCTGGATCAGATACAGTCTCTGCAGCATCAACTTCAGCAACAATTGGAGGAGCAGAAAAGACAGAAGACAGCAGCAGTGGAGGCAGCCGCGGTTGTTGCAGTGGCAGAAGCAGCTGCGGCGTCAGCAGCAGCAGCAGCCGCTGCAACATCCGCACAGGGTGCCATACAAGGGGTAGTTGTCGGAGGAGGGCCTACTCAAGGTTTTATTATTTGCGACCAGAGTGGCAGAGTAATTCAACAAGAGGGACAGAGTGTGCAGTTCTGGCAGGATGGACAGGTTGTTCAAGCAGTGGTGGCTTCAAGGCCTATTCATAGTTCTGCCTCAGAAATGTCTCTGAGAATCAGTGATGATCAGGCTGACTCCAGGATCATGAAGAAACAGAATTCAATGCCTCGGCTGAGGGATGGCTCAGAGGAGGACTCAGTAAAGAGGATTGCAGACAGTTGTGTGCAAACCGATGATGAAGACGGAGAGGACAGATTTATGAACAGGCGCAGGAGAACTCGGAGGATTGCAGATTGCAGTGTGCAAACTGATGAGGAGGACCAGGGAGAATGGGACCAGCAGCCAGTGAGACGCAGAAGGTCACGTGTATCCAAACATTCTGATGCAAGTGGTGAGAATAAAACAGAAGGCTCTTCCAAAGTGTCATCCTCGAGCATTGCTATTCAAACGACCAATGATTCCTCATGTCAGACAGACACAGACCAGCTAGGCAGGGTTTCACCTGCAATCCACATAACCATGGCTGAGACCTCAAAGGTTGACCTCTTACATTACATAGCTGCCCCTGAGAGAACCAAGAAAGGAGAGAGTCTTGCATGCCAGACAGAACCAGAAGCCCATTCTCAGGGTGTGGTCGCACCTCAGCTTAGTGTGCCTACAACCATCAGTCCATACTCCACCAGTCTGCATATGGTCGGTTCCAACCTATCTGATCCAGCCTCTCCACGCCTCCAGGGGGTGGCTAAGTTTGAAAGGAGAAAGCCGGATCCCCTGGATATTGGCTACCAACAGCAACAAGAATCTCCATCTCGCCAGCCTCCCAAATCTCCCCAGGTGTTATACTCCCCAGTATCACCATTGTCACCTCATCGGATGCTGGAGACAACATTTGCATCGCAGGAGAAGCTCAACAAGGCACATGTCACACCCCAACAGAAGGCCTTCACTTCTGAATCCCCCCAGCGCCACCAGACCCTGCCAAGGCCCATAAAGAGTGTGCAGCGCTCCATGTCAGATCCCAAGCCTCTCAGCCCTACATCTGAAGATCCTACCAAGAGCAGGTTCTCCCCATACCACCAGCAGGCTCTCTCTAACAGTCAGGTATGACATATTTGTCTTTCTTTGAGCTATGGTTGCATATTTGTTTGCATTAGTATAATAAACCTTTTAGCCAGTTTGGGTCTTGAGTTGACAGTATTATAACTGGAGATTTAATTTCACAGTTATCCCTCTAGATGTTCTCTATGTTCCACACACTATTCATTGTTCTATAATCTCAAGTAAATGCAGTGTATTTTATATATAATTATATGGACATTTATTTGATATTTAATGGCCTAGTATAATTTATAACAATGTGCCAAATAGAATATGTAGTGCTGAGATCAGGGCACATTGGAAGAGTCTTTTCTGTAAATGTAGATACATCACACCGTGCTTGGCATCAGAGGATGTGACAGAATGTTCTCAGGAGAGCAGCTGGCCATGCCAGGAAAGCTTTCCTGTCACTCTTTTATTTATATTTCTCTTCTCCTTTTTATTGTCTCATACTCTTTTCTACACTTTCTTATGTCTCCCATCTTTGCATCTTTCTTGGTCTCTCTCTATCTGTGTCCATCTGTCTTCATCCCTCTTACTCGTTTTCTCTCTTCCTCCGTTACCCTTTCTCTCTGTGATGCGCTCTCTTCTATATCTGGCAAACCCTTAAGAGATGCCAGGGGGACACACAATGTGAAAGCATCCTGGCAGTGCCCTGCTGTCTTCCTGCTAGTTAGCAGCTGGTCAAAGTGCATTCATTTTTCTTTGCAGTCAGTGTAAAATCAGTCTGAGGAACAAACACATAGCTATCAGATGACGATTTTAGATATAAATATTCTGTTTCTGTGTCATCTATGAGTATTGAAAAAATTACGATCTCACGGATACTTAATTCTTCCATGGGTCTACACAAAACAGCTAATTTGTAAGTAGCAAACGTGACTTTCTTTTTGAATTATTTAAGCATTTATTCCTCTTGCCTAAGTAGCTTTAATTGCATGCCATTAAGCACATTTTTAGAAAAGTCAGTAAATATTTTAGGAACAGCAGATTAGTCAGGCTTTTGCTTAAGGTGTGTGATCAAATATGTCATCAAAACCCAAAATATTTGTTTACAGTATAAATTACTACCTTCCAAAAGAACAACAGAAAAAACCCATTGATTTGCTCATATTCCTACTTATACTTTTCATATTTACATGTTACATGTATTTTTACAGATATAACTTTAACTAGGTTCTACAGTTTTACATGAATTATTTACCAATGTAGAATCAAAAAGGAAAAAGAGAAAAAATATTTTCTCACTTCAGTATAACTGGTATGATATATTATAATGCCTAATTGGTTGTTATGGAATTATGAGAATAATTTCAACACATCATGTTCATGGGGAATTTTGCAACATGAAAATGATATATAATTCATATTTGTGATATATAATTCGTATTCAGTCTTGTGACTATATTAATTGCAGCTACAGCTAAATCATATTAAAAAGGCAAAGAATGAAAAGAGATACTTAAGGTCTTCTGTCCCAATAATAAACATAATGATTAATCATTAAATGTAACTATTCTAACAAACTAGCAGGGAAACTTCCTCAATACAAAAGTGAAATTATTATAAAGTAATGTGTAACTTTTCAGCTTTTACAGCCCTGAGCTCTAATCTAAGGGAGAGGGGGGTTGCAGTCTGTGAGCACCCAATGTACACTAATGAATCTGATTTACATAAATGTATTCTGCTTATAGCTCAGTGTTTGCTGATGATGTTTCTTTGCCTCTCCTAACAGATGGCCTCCCTGCAGCAGCAGAACTCTCTGATGAGGAAGGTAAAGAGGACTCTCCCCAGCCCCCCACCAGAGGAGTCCCCTCTCCCCATTGTCACTCCAGCACAAATGTACACTTCTCCTGGTATGCCCCAGAGGGTTCAGCCGAGACCCCCCCAGGGGGTTACTAAGGCGGGCCTACTGAGTGAGCTGAAGATGGTGGAACAGGAGTCTTCCAAGCTCCGTAAACAGCAGGCTGAGCTGGAGGAAGAGGAGAAGGAGATTGATGCCAAGTTGCGCTACTTGGAACTAGGCATCACTCAGCGCAAAGAGACAATGGTGAAGGAGAGAGAGAGGAGAGAGCTGGCGTATCTGCGCTGTATGGGCGATGCCCGGGACTACATGTCAGACAGCGAGCTCAATAACCTCAGGCTGGCAGCTGCAACAGGAGCTTTTGATGCTAATGGTGTATTGACAAGGCCAAATACTGCACCACTGAGCCAGTTTACAAATGACCTCAACGCAACTTCCCAGTATCCCTCAACCTCCTCCTATATGTCCTATCCATATCTACAGAGCCAACCATCAACACAGCAGCCAGGGCCTGCATATCAACAGATAGGTTTTCAGAACCCTCAGTATCCTTCATCCTCTGCACCCCAACCAGGAACCTTCCAGCCCCATCCACCCCCAGGCCCTGGCTACCAGGCCCAGGGAACCTACTCCTCTCACATTTATGGCCAGTCTTCCTATCAGACAGACCTTGGCATTCAACAGCATGGTCATCAGGGTTTTCAGCCCCCTGCTCAACCTATGCCGGGCCAAAACCTGCCATACCCCACCCACAGCTCCTACCAGCCGGGACTTTCTTTCCAGCCCCAGGCGGAGATCCTCTCAGTTCACCAAAGGCCAAGGCAGACGTCTCTTGCTGACCTCGAGCAAAAACTTCCCACAAACTATGAAGTCATCAGCAACCCTGCGGTGTCAGTAGCTACATCAGCTCCAGAAACTGGTTTCAGCTCAGTCTACAGTAATGCCTATGGGCAGTACCGTCCCCCTGAGCCTGGCCTTAGCCACTCTGTGGATAGCCCCACCTCTGGCTATACTGCAGATGGCCTCTACACCTCTAACCTAGAGCAGAACATTCCGAGAAACTATGTCATGATTGATGACATCAGTGAGTTGACAAAAGAGCATACTGGCCAAGCTACTGATGCTCTGGGTCATCCTGTTACAGGGCGTTATGGTAGTGAGAATGGCCCTGCGCGGGGAAATACTTACGGACGACCTGAAGACGAGCCTGTGGATGCTTATGGTCGACCCACAGGCACAACAGGCTACCAAGGTGTGGAGAGCCACACTGGTACTGCAGTGACTGGAGGGTCTTCCTACTATTATGACGATTACAAGCACTCAAGCTCACGCAGTGGTTCAGGCACCCAGAAACTTTCTTCAAAGAATTTGGCCCCTGCAGTTGTCTCTTCTAAACGGAGTAAACACAGAAAACAGGGAATGGAGCAAAAAATTTCTAAGTTCTCTCCAATTGAGGAGGCACGGGATGTAGAGTCTGACCTTGCCTCCTATACCATGACAACATCAACAGGGGGCAGCTGCACAGTTGTGTCTCGGTCTAAGAAACATCAGGATGATGCTACCTATGGGCTGAAGAAAAACATGTATGACCAACAGAAGTGCTATGGCACCAGTCGGGAGGGCCTTGAGGAGGAAGACCGCATGTACAGCTCGGGGAGGTCTCGGTCTACAGGATATGGAATGGATAAGATTTCCTCGCGGGACACTGCAGGCTACAGGAGTAAGTCCTACGAGAGGGACGCGCTAGAGAGGTCCCAGAGAAGTGGCCGTAGTGGAAGGCCTCCTATGCGTAGCCAAAACTCAGAAGAGGAGAGCCCACTCAGTCCTGTGGGGAAGCCTGTGGGCATGGGAAGAGGCTCTGGCATTTCTGACGCCCATGATGTCAGAAATCAGTATGGCTCAAGCCATTCCCTGCCAGATGTGCAGGACCACCACATGAAGGACGTGCCCAGAAGTCATGTATACAAACCAGATGACCCATACCTCGTAGATGACATGCACTGTGCCGTTTCAGACAGTGAAGGTAACTGGTGCTGAATGATTACCACCTGAGTGCAATGTCCCTGTCATCAGTTGCCTGCTGGAAAGAGACTGCATGTCATGTGCAAGTGTATCAAGAGCAGCATGATTGCTCCTCTTGCCCTGTCTTTATTTGTTAAAAGAAAAAAAAACTTGAATGTTTTCCCTTTTACCGAAAGCCAAATATGCCTGTTTTTCATTTATATTTTACATGCATCCTTTTTTAAATGTGAGGTGATGTCTTGTGATTTTTTGTTGTTGTTTTTTTTATTGCTGCTTTGCTTTTCTCTGGACTTTGCATGGTTTTCGCTGGCATGTGGGAATCTTTTTATTTAGTTATATTGCATGGCTTCAAAACTGCATGCCACTTCCTCAGACACATCACAAACCAAACCAAAACTGACTGATATTTCTTAACTTTGGTCCCAAAAAGCATATCATTTGGGCCAAGAGGAAACGGATTGGTTTGAAAAGCCACGGGAGGCCCGTTCTGATCGCTCAAGACACCATGGAGGTGTTGGGCACTCGTCTTCAGGTAGGCGTGGTAATGTCAAGCACACTTACCATGATTATGATGAGCCACCAGAGGAGGATTGGCCCCAGGATGAGTACAACCAACAACGCCAGTCTTCCGCTGCATCATCCCGGGAACACCGTCACCATGGTAGTAGCTCTGGCAGGCATGGCTCCTCCCGCCACTCCGCAGAGGATCCAAGGTCCTCCCGCTCTTCGAGGACACACCCCAAAGACCCATCTGTCCGCTCGGATGGTAGAAGCTCCTCCTCCACACAAAGAAGAGGGGGTCCAGACTCACGCTCTTCACAGGGCAGCCATCGTGACTCAGGTGACTTCTCCCGTGACCCAGCCTCGGGCCATCACCATGGTACTGGGGGAAGGAGCCAGAGGCCACAGGGAGATCGTACAACCTCCAGGAGGCAGGATCCATCTGCAGGTCCAAAGCAGCAGCAACCTCTGTTGCCCACCTGTCAAGCTGGGCAACAGCGGACAGGAAGCCAGACCCAGTCTGGAAGACAGCCAGGCACTGAGGTGCCTGATGGTGCCCAGCAAGGTCAGCAGCAGCGTGCACAACAACAGCAGCATGCAATGCAAACCCAACCTCCTCAGACCACTGCTGCCGGGCCCCAGCCCACTCCAACCACTACAGGGGCAGGGGCGGTGCAGCAGCAGTCCAAACCTGGCCAGCCCCCCCCACAAGGCCGACAGCCAGCTGGGTCTTCTATAGGGCAGCCAACGACAACGATGGTTCGTACAATTTCTGTTACTATTTTACCACAGTAACAAATGCCACTGTCCTTTATAAAGGAAGAAAATATCAAAATATTTTACATTGTAGTTTTCAGATCACAGATCATTAGCCTGGGAACCAGACCAATCTGCGAGCTCATGTTTCATTTGCTCTGGCAGATTGGTCTGGCCACCCTCTCATTCAAACAGATTTCCATCCGATCATTTTATGGTCGGGCCAATCAAAGTCGCCATTTTTCCGCAGCTCAGTGCTACGTCCCACGCATCGCTGCTCTGATTGGTTGTAGGTCTATCTAATTGGGGTGGGTTTATCTAATTGGGGCGCTAACCGGCTAACCAGCGGGTATGCAGCCTACATCACATGAGTGGTTATTGGTCTATCTAATTGGGGCGGGTTTCTAGCGCTAACGGGCTAACCAGCGGGTATGCAGCCTACGTCACACGTGTCGTTGCTCTGATTGGTCGGTAGCTTTATCCAATTGCGTCCAGAGACATTTTGGTCTGCGCCCGTTGGTAACGCCCCTTGGAAATTGAAAATGAACTGAGAGGTTCCAGACCAATACGCATTTGTGAATTGGTCTGGCGATGCCAGGCTAACAGATCATAACACTAGACAAAAACATGTCTGTCATTGTCAATGTTCCAATAATCAAATCAATTTTAAGAAACAGATTCCATATAAAGGAAACTGAAGTATAGATGGAAAATATAAACCTTGCACATACCTAAATCTGTCAACACTTGATCTACAACAGGCAAAAATGGAAGCTACACCTGCAGCAGCTGCAGGAGTGAGGCATACAGCAGCACCCCCAGCAGCAGCCCAGCCAACCAAAATAGCTACACCTCCGCTAACAGGCATCGGTAAGCCTCACGTCATGGCCCCATACTGAGTAACTAACACCCACTGGCCCAGTTCTTCTTTAGTGGCAAACATGTCAAATATGATGGTGATGGATGATTTTTTCCTGGCAGGCTCCAAGGCAGCTCCTGTTGGTATAGGTAGTAAGCCTGGAGGTGTAGGCAGTGTGGCAGCAGGACAGCCACCTGCCGAAGGAGAAAACGTTCTCAGCAAAATCTTACCAGGAGGAGCGGCAGAACAAGCTGGGAAGCTGGGAGATGGTAAGCTTATGAATAAATACACAGGCAGTACATGCACTGCTCATGCATACAATACATACATACTACATACTGCACATCTAGTTAATCTTTCCCCATGAAAAACACAGAATGAACAATTTGACACGTTATTCAGGCTTGTCTGGAATATAGCATTTGCATTGGTTTGCTTTTCTTACTTTTTATTGCTTCCCCATTTCAGCTTTGTCTGGCCTTGGGAAGAAGTTCACTTCATTATGGTGAACTGGCAAAGGAGGGTAAGTGAGTGTAAATTTGTGAATAGATGGATAGATTTTAGAACAGAAACAAGGAAAAACAAAATATAAAATACAAAATTCCAAAATGCAAAGTGCTGGTTTTAACTTGAAATATTATTCTGATTGTAATGTTTGCAGTGTATGAGGAGTTGAATGAGACGAATTGGAGGCTTTGTACTGGAAAAACCTATGAAACAGCATTTTAATACATTTCACCATCATAGAGGAAATGAAGCAAGGACAAAGAGGAGTGACCCTGAGTGCATCAGTGAGTATCTCATTAACTCCTCTTAACTCTATTTCAGGACACGGGCATGTTCTTTGACGTGTCTTTCTTGTCTGTGTTTGTGTGAAAAATATTCCCCTTACAGTATTTCAGTAAAATAATTAATGTTCTGATAAAACTCATATTTAGTTCCAGTTGTAATAACTACTTCTTAAAAAACAAATAAACAAACCAAAAATCAAAAGCCATGTGAATGGTCGAGTGCATTGGTGATATTTTCAACTTCACCAATCAGTCTACTAACTGGAGAGGCCAAGCTGTGGAAACAGATTGTAGTGCTTGATTGAATCTTGTAGCAGCAACAGTGTGTGTAGATTAACATTAGATCTATGCAGCGTGGTGACTCATTACATGCAGTGATTGTACGTCCAGATTGACCTGCTGCAGGTTTCCTCTCCTCTATCACCCCAAATTACCAAATAGAGATGGAATCAAAGGATGCCTCATCAGCACTGAACTCCCTAGACATGGGCAGATGATTGAAGAGAATTAAAACCGGGAAAATGCTTTCTCAGCACGGTATTTCAAGAAACAAGCAAAAGGCTGAGGAAGATGCAAGTGAATGGATGCATTCATTCCTCTAGTGTGTGTTTGTGTGTGTGTGCGTGTGTGTGCGTGTGTGTGTGTAAGTGTATGTGTGTATGTGTGTGTCTTTCCAGCTGACTGGATTGTTCATTGTTACTAAATTGGTTTTGTCTGGTGTCACGCAAGGTAATTTAAGTCACTCTGCAAGCCCCCTTCTAGGCTACAGTAGGACAGATCAGTATTTTTAGAGTTTGCCAAATTCCACACACTTCTATTACCTTGGGCCACACGCATTGGACTATTATTATCCAGAGGAGGCTAATTGTGGCTTTACTGTCAAACGACATGCATACACTCATGCACA
>OMKR01044242.1:0-31669 GCA_900302355.1 Cyttopsis rosea | reverse complement strand
ATTTTCATTAATATGATGTAACTGAGATTGAAATGGCATGACTTGGCACTAATAGCAAATTAATAACAAGACCGTTTTCAGTAGTCAGAACAATATCTGTACTGTTCATTAAATTTAGTGAGCCAAATTGTGAGTTTGTTCATAAAATTGTGGACATAATTATTATTCTATAATTAAAATTGTAATAAAACTGCCCAATTACACAACTTAACTTACAGTAGCTTTAGTGTAATGGCTCTACCTGGCAATGAATCAAACCTGTATTTCTTTTCCTGGTAATCTTCCAATTACAACAATGACCTGATAGAGTTTTTTTTATGATGACTTGACAGTAATACCATTTAATGTTGTCATACCAGTCCAGAAAAAAAAGATCTAATTAAATACTTTTAATGTGAAGGCTTTATATCATTAACTCAACACCAGTATACTGTAGGCGGAGTATACGATGTCAGTGTTTTTACCTCTATTTGAAGTTGTCTCCCTCTGGCAAATTACAGTGAAGTCAGGAGGATGTTGATCTGACTGCCGCACGCTCAAATCTCTTTGTTAAACTTCTCAAGTGACATACTTGAATATCTACAAAACCGGAGGATTCCTGCATAGGTGCATGATTTGGAGAACCGATTGACATCACAAAAGATGATTGTCCCTCATTAAACGATGATGGGTTGTTGCAATAATATTTATTTTATTGCTAGGTATAAAAAAAAGAGAAGCATTTGGTTGCTTTTGGTAACTGAAACTACTTGGCAAGCAGATCTCAGTGAAAGTAGTAATTGGTTAAAATCTTTTTTTTATTTTTACCTTAGTGCCTCCAGCGCCCATTTTATGATACTGTGAAACCTGAAAACTTTTGTTCCAAGTTTCCCCTAAAAAGTCAACATGGTCCCTTATGAGGCATGGGGTGGGGGCACTGGGGTTGCAGTCAGCCCCATCTCTTGGTGATTGATTGATGCCCTAATTGGTTCCCAAGGTGGATGTGGCAGTTCCTCTTGATTGTTTCAAAGAGGCAGATTGTTGGCAAGTGGTCCTTCAAAGGGCGTGAAATCCTTTGCCATGATGTGAGCTGAGTGTGAGAGCTTGCAAGCTTATCTATGGATTCTATCATTTTGTCAAATTCTTTCCCCTATTGGTATTCATGAAGGAAAGCCACTGGTTCGTGTTCACACAGTAAGGGCACTCACTAAGTAAACTGTAGAACTTACTAAATGTAATACCCTCCTGTCTATTGGCCGCTGACCCACCACCGGGGGATTCGTTATGACGGACATGAGGAAACTATAACAATGTCCAGGAAGTGTGTTAGCAGGACTATCAGAAATACAAGGTCAAGTGTCAGCGCACCTAATGGAGCTCTAATGGTCCATAGCTATGGGAATTTAACTGCATATACAGTACATTGGTTTTCAGCCTCAGGGACATGAAGTGTCTTTTTGTTTTTATTAATGGTTTTAGGCTTATTTTGTTTTTAAAGGCTTGTGGAATTTCTTGGAGATTCAACTATTTTAAGTCTCCAGCTTTGCTTCTCACATGTCTCGATATAACCACATTAGTATGTTAACATCCCACTTAAGGGTTGTGGTATCCTAAGCATGTCTGCTGCTGTAGAGCCACTTAGACGCTGAAATAATGTTTCATCAACATCTTACATTGCCCATGAAGTCTGCTAAAGGCCTGCTCTCTCTCCCTTGCTCTTTGGTGGCACTTGGCCGAACAAGCATAACCCTGGAACCTTAAAAGGCCTGAGAAACATGCTGATAAGCCCAATATGAAATATTATCCAAACAGTTTTGTAAAATCTTTAGGATTATGAATCATGTCATGGTTTCATTTCTACACTGGCAACACTTTTCCTTTTCCTTTGAGATTGGTTAAAGACTTAATTTAAAACCTCTGGGCAATGCATGCAAGACAGCAAAATTAATAATTGTCCTCACACAACTAGCCTAATAAGGAGTTTAAGCATTGAATATTTTCTGTAATTTGAAATAAGAATAGTTTCTAGTTTTGGTCACAATGTTCTGTATTAATTTTGTCCCAAATAAAGTAAATGGCAGTTTTTGACGGCAGAGAAAATGTAATCCAAGGTTCCTTTCTGTTTTTTTTTCTTTATTAAAGCTAATGTAATGTTTTGTCAATATACAGCATAGCAGAACACTGGTCTATAGTCATAATCCTGCAACTGTTCCATTTGTAATCCATGGTAATATATCCACAGAGTCGATCAATTTGTTTGACTACAACTGCAAATTTTGTCACATGGAAAAAAGTAAGGGCCTCTCCAAGAATCATAACCACGTTTAAAGCTGGGTGTGAAAGATCATGCTGTTTCCTTTTAAACACAATATTTATTTAAAATGTTGCTAAGATCATTTTTCCAGCAGTATTTCTAACAAGACTTCTTATAAAGATAGTCAAGTCTTTAATTTATTAGTGGCCACAGAGACTAAAGGAGTGTAAATATATGGAGACTGGGATATTAAACCAGAGTCCACACAATTCACACTATCTACAAACTGTAGTCTTGAAAGCCTTCATGCCAAACATGACTCACTGTGCTGCCTGGTCTGGGTCTTACCAGAACTCATCAGTTTTCCCCTGGTGCCTTGGCTTGGACGAGATGTAAGCTGGAACCTGCTGCACACACAGAGTAATGTCACCGCAGAGAACCCACATCTGGAGTGTGGTCTGGAGGCCTGTAATCCACCTTGGAAACAGACCAGTCTGCCGTGCCTTGTTTGGTGGTGACACCAGAATTCATTAAAAGTCATTTAAAAGAACACTGGTTGCATTGTACCGAGGGACTCATAGTGTCCCACCTTCTTAACGCTCAGTTCACTCTCCTTGTCTCATGGGAGAAGATGGGGCTGGTGGACATGTACACTAACAAGGCCTTTCTCTATGGATTGTCCACCATAGCTGAGTTGTAAGTTTTGTTTGTGAGCCATAACTACTGCAGTGTATGTAGAGAAGTTTAAAGTGCATCTGGACAACGTCACCCATCGATCAAAACACAGAAAGAAATCCACAGTGCTGTGGCATGTACCATTAAAGCGCTATACTCCAACCTCCTGAAAGGACTGGCCAACTTCAATCTGTGATTATTGGATGATAACTATCGGAGCACTGAGCCAGCGCAGCACCCCACAGCAAGATGTAAACACGTATCAAGTGAACAAAGGATCATTGTAGCACACTGTGGCCTGTGTGTGCAACAGTCATTTCCCCTCCCACTACAACTAACTCACAGTAAATAACACCATCTGCACCAGCATCTTTATCTTTTTTGACCCGAGACCACTCCAGCAACTCATGCCACTTCGCTGTAGAAGCCCCAAAAAAGAAAATATGTTTTTGATTGGGGAACGGATGTTGGACTTTTTACATGTGACATCAGAGCCATGTGAGTGGGTGAAAGAATTTTCTGGGGTTTTGTGATCAGAACATAATAGCAAAAAAAAAGAATGGCATAATCTTCATCCGTGTCCTATGTTCTGCCAACCAATAAGCATAATAATTACTCTGTATCAGGAATTCGCTAAATTAGATGCTAAATTAGAAACTTCTGTGGGACAGTCTGATCTTCTAAAAGTCAAACTGCATCATTTCTGTACACATAGATATGTTTTAAAAATATATATATTAATTGTGCATCATTTAAAAAATTGTTCACTTTATTGTGCAATTATTCTGCATCATACAGGCCTGTCAATAAGAAGCATGTTATCTCCTTTTCGATCTATGTCTAGGTCTATGTATCTAGTAAAAATAATTCACAAGTTTGCAGCTTCCCCTCAGTTAGCCTGTCCTGCAACATATTTTAATAAGTCGCTCAATATCCATTTTATTTTATACTTTTACCTACAATGTAAGCCAATTAATTGCCAATTTCATTCATGTTCGATGGTATGGACATGACAAGCTAAACATATTAACCTGCTGTCCTTGTAAAATAGATTCCAGATATATATTAATTACAACACTTCAGACTGTTGTATATGTATAAATCACTAAGTAAGTGATTTATACGTATATCATTACTAAGGCTGTGAAAAATAAACTCCTTGTGTTTCCTTGTTCTTGCATAGGAAACCCATAGGTTAATTATTTTAGTGTTAGTCATCAAAATCATTATGTATCAAATAGTGTATCTGATAAATATGTGATGCACTCTGCACCTATTTAAATAAGGTTTTGAATTCTTGTCATGTTAAAGTATGTAGTACTATTTAACCATTATGAATGATTTATGACACTAGATTTGTGTGAAACTTGTCGGTTTTTATCTGGTTGATAAAAATGTACATGAATGTACAACTTCAGCCTTTTGGCAAAAACACTGCAACCTAGCCCAAAGGAAGAGCAGCAGACACGAAATAAAGGTAGATAATTTGAATTAGAGAGAAGGAAAACATTCCTTCCCTCCATAATATACTATCCCTCTCAAACCGACGAGTTAATTGGGGCCATCAGTCGTAAACCAAACATGGAAAGAATACTGTATATTCCGTGCGGGACACAGCATTTGCTCAGTTTACCGCTAATGTTTGGAGGGAAATGATTATTGCAATCACGAGAGATGAGGGGTTCCAATGTTTCCTTGTTATTAACTGGAGTATATCTTTGGTGCTCACCTTGGAAACACACCGTCTCTCACGTATTGTTGAACATATAATAAATGTGTTGATTAACAGCTCACTTAGCATTGGTCCTGCATGGTTGAAAACAGGCACCCTTCAGTCCAGCACTGAAAAAAATGTCAATGAGCTAATTAACTCAATTTGGTGCATAACCAATAGTTTTCTGCATTAATATTCGACCTGATTGCAATATCAGCATTCTCGATTATCACCAACTTACCTCTCTTTTGATTGTCATGAAAACAAGACATAATTATTCGGAATAGATCATGTCTTGTCGCATCTATGCAAACGGTTGTGTTGGACAAGGAATTAAATTCCTTGTCCAACACAACCGTTTGCATAGATGCTCCTGATTGCACTATTTGGCTCCTGATTGGAATGTGTACATCATGTCTTGTTTTTATTAATATCAAAGTATTGATAATCTAGAATGATAATGTGTCTGTAACAAGTCTCTTGTCAGTTTCTGGGGCAGAGATGGACAGGGCAAGTAGAACAAAAACAGCCTTTACAGGCAGAAATTTATTTAGAACAAAAGTCAAGACATTTGTCTTTTCAGACAAATGTGGAAGTAACTACCGTAGTGTGCTGTCTGGAGTAGGAGACCAGCCTGCGAGAGAGGGAGAGAAAGAGAGGTGAAACGACAGCAGCTTTTAAACACTGCTAATTACCTCAATCTACTGCAGGTGCATCCCCTTTCAGTTGCCAGTGCTAGCTCTCTCCACCTGCAGATGCCGCCAAAACCACTCCCCACATACCCCCACCACCGACTTAGGCCGGGTGGTGGGGTGGTGCGACCGACAGCTAACAACCCCCACCCCCGGGACGGGTCACCCAGTAAAAAGATTCATTCAACTTTCCGACTCTTTGTCCAGGACGAGAGAGTCAGAATAGTCAGTTAAGCTGTTGAAGAGTCGACTTTTCAACACTGAATTCTCGATTTAAAAAACATTTAATTGTATCAAAATTATATATTTAGGCAGAAGAATGCAAAGTGTGCTGACTCCCAAGTCATTTAAAAGATTTGTTCGCTACGAACTAATCGTTGCGAGTCGTGCAGCAGTTACCCAGCTGGATATGTTTTGTTTCTCTGTCCGCAGCTCGCACGGACTGAACCGAACCAAGGAAGAAAGAAAGAGAGAAAGCCTGTTTCATGAATGACCTGGAAACGGGGTTTACAGTGATTTATTTATTCTTTTTGAGGATTTCTACCGACGGGGATAAAAGCACCGGACATGGTTAAAGCGGCACCAGTTGCTATTCGTGCATGCTTTGAATTGCGCTTTACAGGTTAATTATTTGCCGATTGAATTCTCAGAAAAATAAAAGGACTAAAATCGCCCAAAAATATTGCCCAAAAGAAACAACCACAGATTGAACTCAGCCAATTGCCGATTATACAGTATATTCATCCAATCGCCTAAGCCTAGTCCACACAGAACCGTATAGACCCATCAGGCTTAGATATCAGCACAATGGGGCTACATGATTCGCTGTTGGACTCCAAGAGTGATTGGACATCACTCCCATGTCTAACATGGCCTTGATCTCTGCCTGTACCACCTTTCCTTTGTGCTCAGGCAAGTGATGGGGCCATAAACTTACCGTCACCCCTGGGGATGTTTTGATGTGGTGGTCTATGAGGGTGGTGTGCCCTGGCAAGGGGGAGAAAACATTGGCAAACTGCTGTTGCAAATCGGCAACCTCTTCTCTTTGGCCCGGTGAGAGATGGTCATCACAAGGGACCGGGGTGGATTGATTTGACTTTGCAACTGCCGGCCTCAACTCAACTCTCTCCACTATAGTTGTTACCAGAGACAGGGGCTGGCTCCCTCCATGCTTTTAGGAGGTTGAGGTGGTAAATTTGAGCATACAACCTCATAATAGACATCCCCAACTCGCTTTGTGACCACAAAGGGCCCTTGCCACTTGACGAGTAATTTGGAGCTAGACATGGGAAGTAACCAGGACCTGATCTCCCTAGAGAATTGTCTCAGCTGAGCCCCTCTGTCATACAGGTGCCGTTGCCACGCCTGCGCCTGGAGCAAATTCTCCCGTGACAACTGTTCTTCAGTGTTTTATTGTACCGTTCCACCAGGCCATCTGTCTAGGGATGGTACACGCTGGTCCGAATGGAGCGAACACCCAACAAAGTGCCATGATCAGTTGGAATCTCTTTTGGGATTCTGACTCTGGAGACTCGCAAAACCCTTTGCAGAGATGCTACGCAGGGAAACTGCTTCGGGATACTGTGTTGCATAATCCACCAGGACTAACAAAGCTGTATCCCTATGAGGTCCATCCCAATTATTTTGAAGGGGACCTCAACTAAGGGAAAGGGGCGCAATGGCGCTTCTGGGGTGGCCGGCGGATTGACTAACTGGCATTCTGCTGCAGGATGCACACCACCATCTGCGTGAATCCTCGGCCAATAGAAACGGGCCATTATATGGTTCAGCGTTTTGTTGTAACCCAGGTGACCGGCCATAGGATTGTGATGATCCGCCTGGAAAACCATTTCCAGACGGCTTTTCGGCACAAGCAATTGCGTAACCTCCTCCTGTACAGTTTATCCTGGAGTACGCAGACATATGGTGAGCGAGAGCTACGCCAGTGGACACCAGTTAACCATCGATTTTCATCACCTGCTCAAAGGCTGAGCGCAGGGCATTATCACGCGACTGCTCGAGCAGGAAATCTGCCATGGGGCTGACCACAGAAGCCTGTGTGCTCACCCTCTGAGGCCCCTGTGGCTCTCTCCCCTCAGCCGCATCGGACGACCCTGCGTCTCCACTGAGCACCACACACCTCTCGCGCGTCTCCGCCGATCGTGAACATGCCCCCACTACCTCCCTAACTAGCCTATTAAACCCCAGCCAATCAGTCCCTAATAAAAGGGGGTGCGTGAGGCAGGAGCTAACTGCAGCCTTCACTCTATGCTTTTTCCACTTATAATGAATTTCCACCGGCACTAGTCGGCACCTTACCCATGACGCCTCCCCCAGTGCCCCAGGTCGAACCAGATGCTGGTGGATCAGGGTCTGTATACAGCCCGAATCCAACAGAGCCTGGTGTGTACCTCCCTGTATATTTACCGGTATACTGTACGTCCCTTCTGAACCAGGGAGGGGGGCCGGCTTGCAGACGACCCGGACCACCGGACCCACCTCCATCAGTGGACACTCCTTGCGGATGTGTCCGGGCAGATGGCAATGCCAGCACACCTGTGCTGGCGTCTGAGGGACCCCCTGTGGGTCCAAAGCAGAGGACGCAGAGGCTGGACCCTGTAGGGAGGAAGGGAGAGAGGGGTTAGGCCCTGGCATGGACAGTTGTGGGGAAATAAATGGGGAAACAAAACTGGGGGTGTGGGTGAAGGTGCTACCCGGGCGGCTGCTCCATGGAGCTGGTGTGGGTCTGGATGCTGGCAGTGACTGGTGTCCACCTTCCTTCAGGCTCCGAAGGGGAAGGAACTGCTGGTTCTCCGCCGGGGTGATGGCCACTTCCTGGCTGGTGGGACGTGACACCATATCCTGTCGGATGGGTTGGGCAGGAGGAGGGCGCTCCAGTTGCTCCATCCCGACCTTCTCCTGGTTCAGCTGCTCTATGCTGAACTCCAGCTGGGTCTGGTTGGACCAGAGGCTCAGACACTCCTGGCTCACTCTTTGCAGCTCCTCGTCCTGCACCTGCAGCGCTGACAGCTGCTGGTGGAGCTCCTGGTTCTGGATCCGCAGGCCATGGATCTCCTGCTCCAGGACCTGAGCGGCCTGGTCCTGCTGCTGGGCCGCACGGTCCTTCTCCTGTACCACCACTAAGCGCCGAAGGGCCTGCCCTAGTGTAGATTCACCCTGTCCTCCTGTTTGTCCGTCCATCATAATCCTGCTGACTACGCCACTGTAACAAGTCTCTTCTGGGGCAGAGATGGACCAGGAGGCAGGTAGAACAAAAAGGCAGGCATTTCTTTCGAACAAAGGTCAAGACGTTTGTCTGAAATGTGGAAGTAACCACCGTAGTGTAGAGTCCGGAATACGAGACCAGCCTCCCTGTCAGGAGAGAGCGAGAGAGGTGAAACAACAGCAGCTTTTAAACACTCTGCTAATTACCTCAATCTCCTGCAGGTGCGTCCCCTTTCGGTTGCCAGTGCTGGCTCTCTCCACCTGCAGATGCCGCCAAAACCACTCACCACTGCCACAGTGTCCCAGAACCCTGTCTGTGTTTAACAAGCCAACACAACAAAAACTCTTCACTTAAACCTCTCTAGGTTGCTTAAAGTGAGCTCAGAACTGAAAATATGAGACGGCTGGATTCCTTTCCACGTAGAGCAGCATGAGGGAATGTGGTTATGACTGGTGGACGTCACCGTGATGGAAGATCCTGTTTGTCTTGGAGAGTGCGGCCTATCTGCATGCGTACAACAGCCTTATCTGTCAGGTCTGGATCTGAAAAAGTAATGACTTTGGTTTGCAACTCTTTCCAGAACTGCTGCTCAAGTCAATCTTTTTAAAATTGCAAAAACCTGTCTCATGACAGGATAGACAGATGGACAACGACAGCCCTGTCAGTGGAAAGGTGTTTTTTAAGTAATGGCTTCACAGTTTGTTTCCAAGTGATGGAGAAAACGTCTCTCGTCAATGAGAACCCTTCAAGTAAATCTCCTTTTGACACAATAGTTGTGAAATTGAAATAGCATTGGGCTGATAGATAATTGTAAAAGTTTGATTCGACTATTTTGTCTTGCTAAATTAAAATAAATCAAAATAGATTTGTTTGATTTCTATGTGTAATGTGGGTCTGTGAATTCCTTTGAGACTGTGATTAGGGGCTATTTAAATTAACTTGACTTGACTTGAATTTGACATCCTTGATGTTTTGACAGGCTTATTGTTGAGTTGCTTAGTGTAATTATCTACATTCAAATAAATACAGACTTTCAGGTAATTTGAGGAAAAAACGAGAGCATCCCTGTTTTTTGTCCTAAAGTCTGTACAATATGTTAAGCCGTGACGTTGGAAACAGTAATAAAAAAGGAATTCTGGCCATGACCAGAATGTTCATGCAGACACAGGGCCAAGCTAAGATATTTATCCTATAGCCTCACTACTCTGTTTAGAGCCAATATTGTAGGTTCGGCCAGGTGGAATGAAAATCTCCCAGTTTTGGAGAATTTCAGCCGCTACTGAACACTGGCAAGCGCCAAGGCCGTGCCAAGGCTGAAAGACAACTGAGGTTAGGTGCTCGCTTCATTTTTAATCTCTGTGCTGAGATGCACAACAGGGGGTGGGAGTATCACACCTGCCTATTTGAATATTTAGGCTGGTTAACTGATCTGAAGCCAAACGATATAACAGGCTGTCGATTCTGGACATTTTTACCTCATCATCTCCTTGATGATGCTAACAGTTTTTCTCACTTCCACACTTGAACTACTTAGCCATCGTTGCATCATCCAGACTATTTAGAAATCATGCTCATTTTACCTTATGCCTAGTATACACCAAGGACATAATCATAAGGAAATCTCTTGGCTTAAGGGTCGTTAAGAGTGCGCTCCCGTCACTGGCAGTCGTTTGATTTGAAATGGCCAGAAACTCTTGAGATCAGACCCAAACTAGTCTGGGACTCTTGCGATAATATCTCATTGGTTTGATATTATCTTAAGTCTAAAGTCTCAGCTTCTGTAGTGTGTGCTAGAATCACAAGATGCGTGATCCCCTGGCATCACTGTCCTGCAAAATCCTACAGTATAGTGCACAGTCTTTGAATGTGTGACGCAGTCTTTTGAAAGTCTATTGAAAGTCTTGTGAAAGTCTTTTGAAAGTCTTTTGGTGTACCTCTACAATTATTTGGATTCTTGGTAGTTGTTGAAGTGTTATCTTGTTTGAAAAAGGAAAAAAATGTGACTGCAAACGCTTAAAACCACCTGGTTAAAAAGGAAAGCCATGGAAAATAAGTAATTATCTGAATATTTGGTTTGCTCTTCCTCTGGCTGCGTCTGGACTCGAAAGGATAAGTTCTCTTTGTATCCATGCAAATGCTTGCCAGACAGTTCAATTCCTTCTGGATGAGAGGGGAACTAAGGGGCTGGGGGAAATGTTTCTCTTCCTTGACCCCCCTACACTTTTATCTGCCTCCTTGTCTCTCTCTCTCTTTCTCTCTCACTCATTTCTCTCTCTATCCCTCTCACTCTCTCGTCTCTCTCTCTCCCTCTCTCTCTCTCTCTCTCTCTCTCTCTCTCTCTCTCTCTCCTTGCTGGCAGCAAAGTCTGGACTGTTGGCAGGAGTGACCAGAATAAAAACAGCAACACCAGACATTGTCGAGGAAAAAAAGCAAAGTGATCCATTGAACCAGTCTCTCCCCTCGCCTAATTGCGTTGTGTCCTGTATCTTTTTCTTTTTTTCACATATTTTTCCACTCTTGTCCACACTTTGACTTAGTGGTAATTAGCTAGGAGAGAATAAAACCTGCGGCGCAGGAGAGTGGTGGTGCATTTCGGAGCGAGATGGCTAACAGAGAGATTCTGTTGCTCCTCTGCGGACTCTTCCTTGTTGCTGTGATTCAGCCCTCACTTCAGGGAGGTAAGCGTGCGTCTCGGCTGAACTGAGACTTCTGCTGCATCAATCATGGGCTTACAACAGGTGCAGGTCTTTGACTGTGCCTTTGACTTACTTACCCATTTCAGTCTGTCAGATTATAAATATTTCAATGTTTCGGTGTCTGAATGTCTGAATATTAGTTGGGAAAACATTTAGTTGCATGCCATTTGTAGTGTGTGTGTTGTTATTTCCTTGCATTTAAAGTAAAAAAGATTATAATGTAGATATTTTGCAGTCACAAAATATAAGCCATGTCCTTGAAGGTAAAGGATATATCTATATATTTCATTACTTCTAAATAACGCATTCCTGGCTCAAGAAAATTTTTTATATAGAAGGCGAATATATAGAAGGGAAGGCGTTTCAATGGATTTGTTGAAAGGTTTTTTACATCGGTGGGTTATTATTATACAGTCACACAGCACTTGAGATAAATAAAGACTGTTTATTCTATCTGACTTTCTCTGCAAGTGTCAAACACTACAGATGTGACATTCCATTTCACTATTAAGACCAGATTACATTCTGTTCCTTCACATTATAAATTTACAACACAGTGTCTCCTGACATAATTGGAAACACAAATGTACTTTGCTGCATATTTACTTGTGCCTTGCTCATACTGAAGTTGTAATATATTAAGGATTAAACCAGATATTCATGCTTGTAAATGGTAAATGGACTGCATTTATATAGAGTTTTTCTAGTCTTGCGACTATTCAAAGCGTTTTACAGTACATGCCTCACATTCACCCATTCACACATCGATGGCAATGGCAGGCACACACCTGCTCAACAAGAGCAGTTAGTGTTCAGTGTCTTGCTCAAGGACACTTCAACGTGCTGCCAGGAGGAGCCGGGGATCGAACCAGGAATCCTCTGATTACTGGATGACCCGCTCTACCCCCTGAGCCACCGTCGCCCAGTAGGAGTAAAATTGTCACGTTAATTGAGAGAAATGTACAAAGGTAATAGAAGATTTGTTGCTCTGATAACTCTTAGGGCCCTGCTTTTTTTTGCACAATCTAGTTTTCAAAACAAAGTTAAGTTTTGTTTAAACATATTAAGCTGAAATGGATGATAAAGGATGATACATTTTTATAAAACTTATAAGCGTTTTGATGCTATATTTTAATTTTCAATTAAGTCACATTTTTACAAATTATCTGGCAAAATGGAGTATTCCAAAACAATATGTGATTTACTCAGTGACTACTGAGACAGTCTTACAGATAGGCCATGGTACTTTGCCACTTCAATTAAAGCTCAGGATTTATTCTACATAAATGTCACAGAATCACGATCAATAAACCAACAGTTACGAAGACACTTTGATTTTAATGTGCCTTGCCTGGAAGTCCATGGGTAGGGAATTCTGTGGGATATTTCAGTACAGGCTCCTTGAGGCAGTACTAGTCCTGTGCATTTGAGAGGATTGTTTCAAGCTGAAGTTTGGACATGCAGCTTATCTGTTTCAGAGAGAGAGGTTGCAGCCATGGCTTCTCACCCACTTCTCTTCAGCGGGAGAGTTTCCACCCTCTGCTTCGTGCCCAGCTTTGATTCTTTTTTTTTCTCGTTCTGTTACTTGGCGAGTCACTATGTTGTTTAGCCCTCTATTGGAACACATGTTTAAGGTCTGGGATTAAGTCTGTTCAAGGCAAGCCAGAACTTTTAGCTGTGTTTATATGGCTAAAGGTTATATATGCTAGAATCATACTTGTGCTTCGTCTTATTCCTATTATGTCTAGGCATTCTCTCAAAGCTATCAGTTGAAGTGATAGCACATCCCACCCATAGGTATATTCTAATTCTTAATAGGCTATCTTTGTTTTTTTCCATTAAAGCTTGAGTGATGATTGACAAAATATATAAATCACCCCACTATGTATTTTTGCACCTGATTTAGTTTACAAGTTACTGTAATGTCCATGATATTGGTCGCCATACCGGATGACAGTACCTTGAAACACAAGAATAGTCTAACGTTTCAACAATTAATTACAATTAATGAAGTGTCCATAACCTCTATTCTGCACTTTAATCTTTTAAGATGCACAATACAGATGCATAATTTAAAACATGTTATCATATTGGCGTTGGCTGAAAGCTTGATCTCTAGCGAATGGCGAACCAAGCCGTACAGAAACTTGTGAGGTTCTCAAAGCAGCTCCATCTGTGATTGTTCAAGCTAAGTTAAGAAAATCTCTCTAACTCTGGTCGGAGGGTCAATTGCTGGCAAGTAACCTGATTCACATTAGCATGCAAATCTTTCTTTTATAGTTTATGCAAACGAAAATTCCACTCACACAAAAGCTTTTCCCAAGTATTACGATAACTCTCCAAATGTTTTCCATTAGAAAGTGTTGAAAGACTTATGGCTTGAGAGGGAACATCTGCCAAGGAGTTTATTAATAAACTTGTGTCTTGTCATTTTACTTTGCAAACAAAGGTTGTGTGTTTACTGGTTCATCTTCCATACCATAGAGTCACTTTTTGTTTACATTCTACAAACACACACCATCTGCCAGATGGATTGAGAGACTTGGATGTTATTCTGATCAGAGTAAATATACGTATTCGACAGCTTGCGCCTAGTGAGCTCTTCTAAGGGGGCTACAGTCTATTAAATACACAGAGAAATCCAATCTGTGTCCAGAACCTAAATTGTTTCTATAATTCTTTGAATTAAATCTGTTTAACAGGAAATTAATGCATCTTCATTATGAAGAGCTTGGTGGAAGTCACTTTAAATGGTTTTCTGGTATTGATCTGGCACTGTTGAAAATTGGCACAAAGAGTAAGCATTCCATTGCTATTATTTCTTACACTATTTCAACACTTGCTGTAATGTTAGGCATTTGACAAATAAAACGTTGAAACTTGAAACGTTCAAACTTGAATATATGTCATGAATCTTGGATTGCGTTAACTATATGATGGGAGTAGTTAACAGCTTGCATCTTCTGTGCTGCTCCATGGCCCTTGTTCTCTGACGGCTCAGTCAAACTCAACATGTTGATCATTGAAGCAAGTTTGGGTTTACATCCCTCTATTTAACCCCTCCGTAATTTTTTTGTGGTCTTCCAGACAACTTAGAAAAAATAAGTCCAGACTAAACCTGTACCAGGACCATTCGTTTATACAGTATTTATGACAGACAGTAAAGGGCACAGTGCTGACATTGGAAGCCAGTTTGTCTCTTTCGGTCTTGGCCAGGTTCAGCATTTGAAACTTCAGAGGAATTTAACACATTAATTCTCCCCGGCGGTGACACTCCCCTGGCTGCAGTTGAAGGTGAGTGAAATCACTGCAGATCAGATGGCATGCCTTGGCTGTCAGGCAGGACTTGTGATGAATTGCAGAAATGCGCCGCTTGTTGGTCGATTCAAGATTTCATAATCTTACCACCAACAAGCTGATAGGTGCTCAAAACTTTATTGGTGGCATACGTCGTATACACATCGTAGCAATAAATGGCCGTTTGCCAAGGTGGGCAGCCAAACTCAGCAAAATAGTTCCAAACAACCATAGCTTCTCCTGGCTGTATAGAACTACCGAACAATTTGAACCATGGGGAATTAACGGTATTCTCACACGGAAAAACCAGACATTCAATAATTGGGTCTGGACTTCTTTCTTTACATTTGTTGTAGTGTATTAGTTTGGAATATTTTTGTTAATGATGAACCTAGCACTGATTTGGCTGCAAGAAACTGGACCAGATTGTGGGAAAGATGAGTTGTTTTACAGTAATGGGCACATAATTCACCTGGAGAGTACTGGAAAGGCCTTGAAACTTGTAATTCCATAATGCCGCATACGGATAATGTTTTAATATGTGTACTATATCTATATAATAGAGACAGATTGTTTAATGTAAGCCATTTCCTTTGCAAATAAATGACCAACATGATTTGTGCTTGAACAAAGTCATGACTCAAAGGCCACAGGTTTCTCATAAAGAAATGATTTGTATACATTTTTATGGGGCATGTGCACAATACCTCTCAGAATAAAGGTTGGGGAAACTATTGGTTGTTTTGCCCGTGATTTTGGTCGTGGGTGTTTGCCAGACCTAGCACCTTACGGTTAGATGTTCTCTGATGAGCCAATGCCAAACGCTCAACAAAGAAACTTGCTCCAGTTGCTGTGTTTTGCCTGGTTTCCCTAAAAATCGATGTGCAAATTTTGTCAAACAAATAACAAAGCTTGTGAACAGCACATCCCTGTAGATGCTGAAATAGTTCTTAAAAGTTTTCCATCTGTGAGTTATATAAAAAGGCTTGTCAGTTTTTAGTTTTATTATAATCATAAAGCATTTGTTAACAGCATCTTTCCAGTTATTTAGGACAGCTTATTTGCATTAAAAAAAATCATATGCCTCAGGTGGACTGCTTTATACGAGGAACATATGAAAAGAGTTCAAACCATTACTCTTTCATGACAACAGGAATGGGAAAGAACACAAAAACAAAATGATTGTGGCTCTTATTTTATCACTGGAAAGGCATTGCATAGCCGTAATTGGATAAGCTTAATAAAAAAATACAATGAAGTTAAAATTACAATTACATTTGTGTAATAAGGGTTTTAAGAATCATGCAATATATGTTTTGTGGGAAACAGGAATTTCAAAATCCAATCATGTAATACGGCAACTTGGATTATTGTTTCTTTTCTTCACATTTGTTAATGTGAGGTATTCTTGGATAACATCTATTCTGTAAACATGCCAACAATGTGGAACCTGGCTAAGCCACTTCACACACTTAAGTTCACTTTGTTTCACTCCACACTTCATGGATCCATTCTTGAAGAATTTCCCCGGATGACCAGATAAGCAGACCAATTGGCGTCCTCGGTGAAATATTGGAGTGATTTGACAGATGATGTCGACCTGGATTCTAGCTGTGTTTATTTGATTTTCATCGCAAATCTATGAGGCGTTTGTTAACATTTCCCTCTTTAGCTACCGTAGCTCTGCTCATTCAAAAAAAAAATGAGGTGGAAGTTTGATCACTCATTGTCTTTAAACACGACCACTTTTTGTTTGACATAACTACAGAGTTAATGCCTCTGCAACAGGAGGTAAATCGCTAACTTTTGTCGACATGGCACTGTTCTGTTTGTTTGGCGGTTTCCTCATTGTTTTAATTGTGATCCAACTTTTAAGTAACACCAACTTGTGAAGCATTTTCCGACGGTGCCATTCCAGACTGATGTGTAAGACACAACAAATGACTAAACAATGTAGATAGACTAGAAACAACTCTATAGAGTGCAGTGCCTTTGTCCCAGCCGTAATGTGTAAGTGGTCACATCTCGTACAGCGAGGTTACTAATAGCTCCCAATTCTGATTTTAGAGTGAAATACAATTATCTGATCAATAACTATTTGGATTTGGTCTGAAACTGTGCATCCTAGAGAATAATCCTCCTTAAGGCACTAAATTGTAAAATAATTCATACCTTTCAGGTTTCAATGATACGATTTTATATATTCAGCCTCTTGGCTTTTTCTCTTTTACTATCCTCGTTTACTGGAAGTCAGTAACTAAAACTTAATTTATACTGTCTGATCAAATAAGCCTATTTCTGGAATGGAGCCTAGAAGTACAACATTTATTTTCCTAGCTTGTAATGATTTCACATGGTAGAGGCTTATCATATAGCGTAACATTACATTTTCGTCATGCTCAAAGCAAACTACTAGACATGTTACAGAGGAGGAATCCACAGCTGTTACAAATAATTTTTTTTAAAGCATGTCTTTCCTCTGCTTATAGCGATCCACTGCCAGCCGCTGACAGGAAGACCTCGGACATGTCACCATTGGGCGAGTGGTGAAACATTGTACCGGATCAGAATCAAGCCCACCATCTCTTTAAAGTAGCATTGTGCCTGTGTGTCCTGGTTTATTTGCCTTTGCATACCTCACACAGATGCTCTGCTCTGCAGATGTATTGCTCGAGGCAGAGGCAGGGCCTCACACTCAGGCTCAGGGCCCCAGACCTTGGTTTGATTCTGGCGAAGGACAGGTTGACAGTGGGATGGGGGAATTTACCAGCAGATTGATGAAATCATTCCCAAAGTTATTTCCTTACACTAACCGTCCTACCATACCTCCTCCTCTTGCTATAATGTCCGTGAAGTGGAAAATGTTGAGGGGTGTATGTAGGCGTATATAGCAGTAACAGAGAATAGGCCAGCTGTCGCATGTCTGATAACAGTACATGTATCGCTGCCAAAACCCAAACTATGCTTTAGAACCAGTTTTATTCTCAGTTGCACAATATTTGTTTTCTGTTTAAAGAGAAACACAAAGCTCTGAGATCTACCGCAACAGCTAAAGTTGTGGATAAGGTTATTTGGGATGGATCCGTTTCCATTAAAAGGTTTAATAATTTTTTCAACCTTAACCCTAACCCCTAACCCTTAATGTGGAATAATTGTAACGATACAGTAAAACAAAATCATTACTGTGTGGCTCTATTATGACTTAACCAAAGAATGAAGATCAGATGGGGGTGCAGTGAGGATTGTAATGGCTTCAGAGCTCTTCTGTAGTGGGTTGGTACAGCCGCTGTATGTAAGCGTGTGTGGGTGGGTTTGAGGTTTGGGGGGTGTAATTGTGCGACTTTCTGCTTGCATGTGTTCCATGCAAATTGTTCCATCAACTCTTTGGCATTTAATAATTCTGTAAAATAAACCAACTATTAAACACCCAGAGTGCAGGACCGTGAAAATGTCACATTACTCACCAGTTGAAGTGAAACCCTTTCAAGTCACATACAACAATTGTAAAAAGGGCGTTGTTAACAGGGGTGTTATTAGGGGAAAATCCGTCATTGAGTCAATACAAAATCAGGGTTCTGACGCATTTTTTAGTTAATCTGCCACACAGTCATTGAAATGCCTCATATGTGGGCTTACAAAGTTTTCCATAAAACACAGCCTAATATGCCCCAGATTAAAATATAATGAGCAGATTCTTTACTTTTATAGATTAAAGTGGACACGCTTGCTATTGTTTGAAATATGAACAATTCTATTCCCAATGTCAGAGTCAATTATGAAGGACCACCTGGGACCACCTATTAGTCTTCATTTACGAGACTACACCGTATGATCATGGAGATATTAAAATATATTTAAAAAATACATCCTGTACTGAAACACTGCATTGTTGGATAAAATGAACTAAAATGATTGTTGAATGAAGATGTTTTCTATCTACATCTTTAACATAAGCCAAATCTTAGGTACTACATATGTTAATAAAGTACACCTCCAAACACACATGAATTAACTTCTTAACACAAATTTTCCACAAAGTTAATTCTACCTCTTCTGTTCTCCTGTGTTCTACTGTCCAATCCTGAAATTTGGACATATTCAAAACAATTATCAGAGTTCACCAAGGATGCACGAGCATAACCATGAAGTTCATAATAATGGCAATTATCAAGAAATGGTACATTTCGGAGGTCGGGTCAGGCCACTTGGCTACCGTTGGGATAAGCCTTATTTGGCCGGGCGATGTGAACCCGGTGCACTCACGGTGCTTCCCTCTAGATATGGTACAGCAGCGCGGTGGGATCGTGACCAGAGGGAAACTAGAGCAGTCTGGTTCTCCCTCCTGTGCTGCTTTCACTGCTTTACAGGAAATCCTCCTTTTGATTGGAGCGAAGTGAAGAAACAGCAACTCCACCCTGGCAGACTGCCCGCACCTGAGAGCGCTGCCCGCAACTTACTGGCATTTAGAGAGCTATTTGTTGTCTGTAATGAAATAGAAACACATACACATAAAACCATGGACATTTATCATCACCAACCGATGTCTCAGCTTGATTAACTAGGCTGCTACTCCCACAGTCTTGATTCTTAGAAGAGTTCAAATTCTCTTCAATCAGACCTCATATTCACAAGGTCAAAGTGAAGGAAAGGCTGAATCGTCATCCAGGTCCCTGACCGTTCTAATTACAACTGGTTCGAAAGCATCCTGCCTCTCATCGCTCCTCTGGTTATTACATGAGGTCATTTGTTCCAAAGAGATGGCTGCCATGATTTTTCAAATAAACTGTCACTCAAAGTACTTTTCACTTTCTCCATGTTTACGCTCTGAAGTAGCGTGTGTGAAAAATAAATCATAAAAACAGCACCTCCTGTGCAAAGAAAAATCCCCATTGGGATTTTCCCCCCGTTGGCGCGCTTCCAGCTTGAGAATAGCGTATTTTTCTGTTCAACTAAATCCTGTCACATAGACCGAATATTGTAATCTTTGTTGGTGTTTCGGATTTGGTGTCTGAAGTCTGAAGATGGGAGTGAATGTGGCCGTGTTGTCCTAGCTAACATCATCATAAGTGACTCAGACTGACATCACTTTTAGTTTCACCCATGTCCAGTTTCAAAGTTTATGTTAACTTTCCACTCTCCACAAAGTGACCACTTCACAGAGCTTAGAAGCTTTATTGTTCCATTTGTTCACGAGCCAATTCAACTTTGTCACCCGCCGCCCATTTTGTTCTCAAACATTGTGGTCTGAAGTTCTCTCTAATACACTATGATATCTACACTTCCCATGTTCCCATGTTTTGGAGTTTCACACCCGATTGGTTTCCTGCATTGATTGGGCCTGACATCTTATTTGCTTAACTCCAGTTTTTGAATAGAAACAACATGGATATGAATACAGTGGCTAAAATGGACTTTGAAGGTCCTAGCCTGTCAGTGCCAAGGTCAACGCTCTGCCTCGGTGCAATATGGGGACTCAATACTGAATGCACTGTATACGTAGGTTTTGGGGCTTTTTTGTTTTCCCCGTGATTCAAACAACTATAGATGGAGATTTTCTTCAAAGTCACGTCATTCATTCAAAAACAGACACCGTCGAGACAGTAATGCCTTGTAATGTTCCTCCGCT
This sequence comes from Cyttopsis rosea, assembly GCA_900302355.1. Lineage (NCBI taxonomy): Eukaryota > Metazoa > Chordata > Actinopteri > Zeiformes > Parazenidae > Cyttopsis > Cyttopsis rosea. The sequence goes on along the minus strand of OMKR01044242.1, from coordinate 11,510 downwards.
AATGGCCACACTCGATGGACAGCACACGAGATCTAGTAATGTTCACACAGTATTCACTAATAAACACATGAGCGCCTTTGACATGTGGCTCAAATTAATTGGCCTCCAAACACATGTAGGAGTCATTAAACATAATCATTGTAGTTCTGCCGTCCCCGTTCTCTCTGTTGCGTTGTGTATTTAGTGATAGAAACCAGGTTTTTCTTAAAAAAATATAAGTTTATAATTAGTGTCTTAGTTCACCCGTCCCTTTGGATCGAGCTGTTAGTCGTCCCAGAACAACTTGAGTAATTTCTTTTAGCCTCTCACTCTTTTGTTTCTGTTGTTGTTCCTTCCACACATGAGGTGACCGTGTCTCGGATCCAGAACAACCATCTCAGGAGTTACTCTGGGTTGGGTCCAGAAATCAGAGGTGGGGGGACCCATGGTGCCGAGGCTCATTGAAAGAGGGCTTCCAACTGCAATACCTCATCAGAATGAAAACAATGGGATTTTTTGTCTTCTCCTAATCAGGCCCATGAAGACATTCTTTTAGCCTTGATCCATGTAGGACTTGTTGCATTCACATTGTTTCAATGTGTGCTACATCACAGCTCTGACCCTGGGCAAAGGTGTATGCCAAGGACAAAGTTTAGGTTCGCTGTCTAGGTCGCACATGATGAATGTTTTGGGAATGTTTGTCTAACGAAAAGACTCATTGTTGAAATAGTCTGTGATTGAAGGCTTTGATAAAAAAAAATAAAAACATTAATGGCTGGCCACATTTTAAGAAAGTGAACCTGGTGTGATGTGATACAACACGGTCGCTTATCGTTCATGTTTTGTGTTCCAGGTGTGTATTTACCAGCTGGAGCTGGAGTGGGACCAGGTGGCGCTGGACCAGGAGGTGTCGGAGCAGGAACTGCACTCCTTCCAGGTAAAACAACCTCCAATGTCTGTCTGGACACTGTCTAAACAGAAGAAAACTCCAAGCGTAGCCAATTCAAACAAAGTGTGTTTGCACTGTAAAAGAATATTACATGTAAGTACATTTCACAAGTTAAATACAAAATGGTTTAGTTCACGTAAGTTGAAGTTTCTCTGAAACAATTATCTTTGAAACTTTGCAATGAGCTAGAAATGTGATATTATATTTCCCTTATAATCTGCAGTAAATTAAAACAAACAGATGCAATCTAAGATAACGTGTGTGTTCACTGGACAACCTGTTTTCTGTTGTCGCACGATGTAGCTCAGATTGTTGTAATTAAAACAGGCCTTGAGTGTTCCACATGATGTCAAAAGACTGTACATGGTATAGCCCATTAGTCTTGTTTCGTGCCTGGATGGCAAAAACAGACTGCGATGAAATAATCACAGTGTGCTTAGAGTTTAAAGTAATCAAACACAGTTCTCTTCTGTCTCATAGCCTGCAACCTTTTTCAACAATACAAACTCATAAATGATGACGCCATTCAACTTTTCTTGGCATCCTGCTGGCTAAGTCCGCTAATATGCTCAAAGCCCTGTGTACTGGCGACTGTGCTGGTATTAATTCCAGCTCATGCGATGCTGTCAACAGCAACTAGCGATAATTGATGAAGGCGGGGACTGATATCATTTTAGAAAACAAGCACATACAACAAAGAGATTTGCATCTAAACTAACCGCCGCCGAAAATCTCCCCGGTACTCCCTGGGATGGCAAAAGACAACGCAGATTATGAGCAACTGCTGAAAAATGTATGAAAGAAAATAATGCTGAACAGAAAACATGGCCCGCAGCTCTTACTCTGTGCAATGTTGCTTTTGTTTTACAAGGGGCTGCTGGGCGAGTCCCCGCAGGGTACAAGCCAGCCAAAGCAGCAGGTGAGTACACAGTTACAGTCATTGAAATTAATATTTTAAGACTGTCTGGATTTCATGGACTAGTAAATCTTCCAGTCAAGCAAATAGTGCGTACATACACCGATATTTCAAATACTTTCATAGTAACCACTTGTTTGCAAAAACCATTAAGTCTGTCTATACAAAACATTGTCAGGCATTAATTTACAATGCGATGCACGTTCTCTTAATGTTTAACAGACAAATGTGTTTGCCCATATTATCTTATGTTCCCTAATGACTGAGATTACTCCGGTTTCACTATTGCATGAATGGCCTCTAATGTACGTATATTCATTTGACAAGTTAATAAATAATGTTTAACTTCACATTTAAAATGTTTAAAAAAAAAACACATCTACGTCCTGCGTTGTGCTCTCTTAATCACCAGTGGAGTGCTCTTTCCAAGCCCAGATATCCGTGTCTAAAGGGACGTGGAATCAAGTGGCTCTAAAGCCAGGACTCACTCCTCACAGCCACGAGAGAGAGATAGCCAAAGAGCTTCTGCTATCAGCTGTTTGTCTTATCACACATTCATGGCAGAAACACTGGTACTGTGCTGGGCCGTAGCCGCGATGCACCGGTCAGGACATTAAGACCAGCAGGGCTCTCAACACTTTCAACTCTTTCTTCACGCTGAAGGAATGTGCAATGGCGGACAATTCCTTCATCTCCCTTGATGGCTGTACAACAATGTCCGTGTTCGTTGGGCACATAACTGTTTCTAGGAAGAGCCAGCCACTGCCAAACGCTCTTACTATGAGACAGCGGGAAAACCTTTTGAGACAAACAATCAATCACGATAATGACAATCGGGAATAATAATCGTAATTATGATGTCAATGCGAATGTTGATTTTGATGATATGCTCTGTGACCCACAGGTGGAGGTTATGGAGGCGGTCAAGGTGTAGGCCCTGGGGGTTTGATACCAGGTGGATTTGGGACAGGAGGACTGGGAGCAGGTACATACAAAAATGTACAGTTGAAGACATTTTTTCACTTTAGCAAACAGTTAGTATTTCAGCAAGTACACTTCCATAACAACAGTGCTGATTTTAGCTGCTCCGCAGATCTGCTTTAACCACCGGTTTTCACGATTTCCGTTGAAAAGACATGTATAAAGACTATAAAGTAGGACGAGGACTAAAAACTCAAATTTCAATTTACTAATAAACCAAATAAACATAAGGCCTTTAAATTACACTCTGTATTTTAACACCTGCTTTCAAATTTAATAGGTTGACAGGACATTTAATATTGCTCGACGACTCTACACTTTTTTTTTATTCGTTTTTCAAAAGGAATGTGTGTTGTGCCAAAGTGAAATAAATCAGAAAATAGATGGAGGGCGGATTTCAAAAGTGTTTTGACATTTGAAGCAAAATGTAATTTATTTTTCTCTGTTTTTTTCTGACTAGGAGCCGGTGGAAAAGCTCCAAAACCAGGTAAGAAGAATCGTCTTTTGTGTTCAACAGTACAGTATTCATGAAAATAGTTGTAGACTCGTAAATGAGCAAAAACCTACTTCGATTTTATGACCAATGAAAATCGTTTTTTCTAGCGGTATATAATACAGTGAGTAGAGAAGCCATATCATAATAGAATAAACAAACATACTATTGTTGAAACCATGGAAATCTGAATAGTTAGGAGGATGTAATTTTTAAGGAAGGAAGAAGGAAGTGAAATTCCTTGTTGCTACTGTAAGTTGGTGAAGTAGCTCATGTGTTTATGGAATGCATTAAGCTCACATACCAACCGTAGGGTGTGAACTGTCCAGAGCGGTGGCAGTGGCCAGCCAGCAACACCCTCATTTCGGAGGGTGTCACCGACATTTCCTTATCACGTCCCTGTTTCCATTGTCGTCGGTTCACACTGATCTGAAGGCTTTGTGGGACATCCTGGCTCGGTGTGACCGTCTGGAGGCCGCACTACCTCTGCAACTCTTCATTTTAGGAAGTGATGATTGGCAGAGTGCGAGTTTCCATCACCACCTGACAAAACAACGGTGCCAGCGCACTGATTAATGTTGTTTTAAAGTCAAGCCCTTACAATATATGGAAACCTCCTTGTTGAAATTCACCATACCTCGTCTCTCAGATATTGTACTGTAAATATTTTTCCTTTCTCTATTTCAGTGTGGACTGTATTAACGCATTAGCAATGCAAAGCCATTATTTAATTTCCATAAGCATTGCTGATTTAATCTGGGTCTACCTCTACATGGTGAAGAAGATAAGGTGCTAAGCAATCATCATATAGTTCTGATAAGACCTAGAGCAGATTACAGTAGAGAGTGCCACCCCGGACGAGCGATTAAGTTACAATAGAGGCATTTGGTGAAAATGACCTAATAAGTGATATTAGCTGGAAGTTTACTTTGGCTGGGGTCAGCAGCAGTGCATTTTTTAGGAAGTAATGTCCTGGCTTTTGTGCACATTTTATGTGTTCCCTCTCCTTGCCAGGCCTTCCTAGCAAAATTGAGATTAGGAGTGAAAACTGAGACACTGTTAAGAGGTTAACGCTTCCATTCCAATCGAAAGGAAGGGGCATGTGGGTCTTGTAACTGTATGAAATCTAGGTCTCCAACAGCATTGCCTCAGCATGGTAGAAAGAAAAACATGACACGTCAAGCTGAATAAAGCAGTCAGGGTCAGCTAAGGTTGCTAGCTGAGACCAGTAGTCACTGGAGGGTCGCGACTTGTTCCCCTTCACAACTGGTTCTTTCTTCATTCTTTGGGTTTTCCATCCTATGAGTTGGATGTCACCCAAACCAATCCAAAGTTGAATTTCAAGTGTTGATATAGTTCGTTCAGGGCCTGAAATGTTAAAATTGGTTTAAAATTTTCCGTGGCTATAAAGAAATTAGAAACAATCATACTTTCCTCTTCTTTAGAAAACTTTCCAAATGAAATTTGCCAACCATATGGGGAATGTTTGGTCCTTACACGCCACCGATATGCCGATATGAGAGGACGCACCCTTAGAGATTCACAAAATATTTTTTTTTACAACAACTTCAGCAATTACACATTTATTAACCTCTCCTTCAACACACACATAGACTCACACAAGGAATTGCACACAAACGCACCCTCCCCATGGAGTTGTCTTTCAAGAGGATGAAGAGAAATGGAAAAGAGAAAAGGACTCTGAAGGAGTAGGCCCACACCTCAACTAACCTATAAACCAGAACAGCAGCTGTTTATGTCAGTGGCACGAGCGCTGTAAATCGCCACATAGCTGATGCCTAAGCCTAGTAAATATTCCGCTAATTGTGAATCAGCGTCCTGCTCTGACAAGATACTGGGAACTGCAGAAAGCAAATCCTCAACTTCTGGACAGCTGCTCGAAACTCCCCCGCTGCATTTCTTCAAGCAAAGGTGGATTCAATTCTCAGATAGGGTTTAAAGCCAATTCTGGACATGCTTTTGCAGACGAGCCTCTTATCACTTTGAAGCAGCATAATGAGAAACATAAAGATTATGCTTAGTTATCAATGTATCAGCATAAATGTCTGGTTTTCATTAGGAAGGAATGTGCCTGGATGGAATTTTCAGGTATCCACATTGCCAGTTTGAAGTGTGTTAAAAAAATAAACATGATTTCATTTCTACCTCTCCGTACAAATGTTATATAAAGGTAATTTAAGATTATATATATATATGATCTGTGACTGTTTTGTTGTGTAACTTTTAACATTTTTCAGTAACTCTAAGTGGGAACTGTGTTGAGATTGGAATTGGAATTGGAATTGTGGCTCTAATGCTGCCAGGGAATGGTTGAATCTTTTAAATTCACTCCATGACTGTGGCTGTAAATGTTGACAATGCACAATGATGCAGAAAATGCCTTCTTCCTAAACATATTGTTTTAATTATAAAATAATGACATATTGCATGTAAGTGTCATTTTCATTTTCCTGTTTTTTTAAGCACAGATCACAGATGAGCCTCGGGCTTCTGGTTTATCTTCTGGTTTACATATATCAGGCTGTAGCTTTGAAGGAGTTATGAGGGAATTTTCAGGCTTCACAACAGGAAGAGGGAAGAGGAGGAAAGTTTGGATGAAGAAAGGGCATGGAAAGCAGAATTGGTGAATTTAAGTCAAGGGAAAAACAATAGCAACGTAATGTGTCACACACTTTTGCAGGATATACGCTTGATACAAATCCACAAATGCATTCCAGACACACAGACAAAGGCAATTACGAAACACACCCACTTGGAGGTCTTGTGGACAGGGGGAACTTGACAGACTGAGGTGAGTATGAGCGTCGTTAGCCAGAGGAAGATGAGCTGGGAGTGTTTTGTCTCCTACAATACATGTGCTTTTCATTATTGGAGCCAAGACCTGTCATCTGAGCTGTCAAAGTCGAAGTAGTAGTGTATCGTGAATGTGTGTATATGTGTGTTTGCAAACGTTAACTTTTCATTGTATGCGTGCAAACACAAGCCCATGCACCAGCGGCAACATTGGTTTGGGGACACACACACACATGCACACACACAGACACACACATCATAAATCAGCTACAGTGGGTAATACTCCCTATCTATGCTATCTCTTCTCTTTCCTATTTCTGAGCTGTCCATTGTGGAGGGCTGTGACCAGACCCACATTCATTGGTGTCTTCAATGGAAAACTTTCCATTTCAAACCATCAGACCCATCCACTTACCTCCAGTGCTTGAAAGCAATGCAAAAGTTATTACTGTTGTTATTATGTAATTTCCCAAGACATCACTTTGCAAGCTACGTGATCCACTTAGTATTTCCATTACTGTGATTTAGGACTAATGTGCAAATCAGAGAAATAATCGTTTGGTGTTAACTATCATCAAACCACCCTTTTTAGTAACTTTGTTGCACTCCATTGGTTAACCACAGCTTTCCACACTACAGCAGCACGCTTGTAGTCTTTTCGAGAGGAACATGTTTTTATCCTTTTTTTATTTTTTTATTTGGTGACCACTATTTTCCCACCACTCTTGGTTATTTTTCCGATGTTCACCAAGTGGGCTGATGATGAGCCATCCCCTGGCGTGCGCCCCCAGTCTCTCTCCTGCACCGTCTGCCAGTTGGTCTGGAGCGTGGAGCACTCTCCCCGTCCATCTGGCAGCAGGTCCTAAGTGTTGTTTACACTGCTCTCATAACTTCCCCGAGCTTCCATGAAGCGAGATCACCCCGGGTGTGACATAAGTGCAGTCATTGGTAAAAGGTGGACCAACAGGTTTCATTGTTCAAATCTATTATCTGAAAAAACTACTTGCTGGGTTATGACTGTACAGTAGTTGTAGGCCGCAATCAAAGTGTGTGGGCCTGGCAATTTAATGTAAACATTATCAAAGGTCATATGCCAGCTCATATGTTTTAAAGGTCGTACAGTACGAGCTGTTTTTTTACTGTTTAGATGCAGATGTTTTGTTGCACTGAATTTCACTAAATTTTGTCAGTAGATCTAATGCATCTCTGTTGCGGCTCCCCATATGTTTGCCATAGTGGGATGCCTCAGATGGCTCTTCTGATGATCATGGTCTGTCGTAATCACTGAGGAACTCTGAAAATGCTTTTATGGCTGACTCAATTAACCTCGCTTTAAGTGTTGATGGGCGAGTGTGGAGTCAAGCTGGTCTAGTGCAAGTTTCTTGTCTCAACCCTGACTTGTCAGAAAAGTATTCAATTGATATGCAGTGAGATGCATATGTGCACCATCTGGGAGAGGTAACGTGGTTGGCCAACTTCACATACCATGGCCACTGGTCTCTTTTATTCATTGTTTTTCTCCTCCTGTGCGTGATTTGTATTTTCTAAAAAAACAATAAATACTAGATATTTGAGAGGAGATTGATTCACTTCAGCATCAGGATTGCATTTTCAACTTTTTTTTTTTATCACCACAAATCCTAAAACCTTACATAGTATTTGGTTACGTGTGAGCCATTGTACAGTTGTATATTATTTTGTATTTTGATGGTCACATTGCTGCTTCTCACTTTCTATAATGTATAATTTGACTGGCTGACCTGTCAAATGACGGCCTTATCTTTAGAAGTGTGAATGGTGTCTGCATTCTCTTTGGGAGAATGATTCTTCTTTAATTCCATGGTCTAGTGTTAAATATCTAAACCAAAACGACATTCAATTTGAACATGGAATCATTGTTTAATCTCAATCCTACCTACAAAACATGACAATATCCAATAAGGAGAGCCCTACACGTTCAGATCTCTAATCAATATTGACCAGAACTTTTGTCAGGAAATGTGTATAGTTAGAATGTTGTTGAGATGGTTTAGGCAGTTTAATGTACATGCCAGGTTGTACCATTTGTGTGTGTGTGTGTCGCATACGTGCATGTTCGTGCGTGTGTGTATGTGTGGTTGTCTGTCTGTCTGCGCGCTTGTGCGAGCTGTGAATATGTGCCAAGCTAACATGAGCTTATGGTATGAGCAGTGCATCTTGGGATGCTCTGGAGACATATTGAAGGGCTCAATGTTGGCAGAGCAACTGTTGCATTCCTTTGAAAGTGGCTAAAAAGGTAGAATTGCAGAGCCTTTCATCTGCACAGAAGAAAGGAAGGAATGAGAGCTGTGTGATGGGCTTGAAAGCTGATAGCATGGTGCATTCTGCTTTGTTGTGTTGCGGCATAAGCAATGATATCACCACAAACCCAACAGATATGTAATCACACATGGTGTGTGAATGAATACAACTTGAATGAAGGCATTCCCTGTTCTTTGCACAGATGTTTTGGTGAGGATGGAGCTGTGCTGAGATGTAGCATTGGAGCCAAACAGGGCAGAAGGGCCACACAGGTCACTGGGCAGGGTGTGCTGGTTTGTGATGGTGGCAGCATTGTGTAATGCAAATAAGTGCAATGGTCTGTTTTATAGTTATTCCTAAATTCATTTTCATTTGTAAGAATTGGTCACCCCCTGAGGGCTCATGTTGTGTATGTCTAAATGCATGAGTGTGTGGACCAACTATGTGATGCTTGTAGGTTAAACTACTGACGATCTAGTGACATTGGCAAAATAATGTAATAACCTATTTTATTGTTTAACATGATATATTGCACCACGATGTGGAAATTATCCAACAGGCGAAGTAAAGACTATTAGGCGGAGGTTTTATTCGGTCTATGACCTGGACCCAAAAGCAGAGACACAATGAGCGTGAGTGAATCACATAACCTTCCTCCTCGTCCGTAGTGGCTCTGACAGTTTTGTACTCTGGGTCCTTTGGCGAATATGAGGGCCGTGGCCTTGGGACCTCTCATTGATAATGTCAATGACTCCATGGAAAAGAAAAGGAAAAACAATAAGGGGCCCTCCGCCAGTGCTGTCTGACACCTTCCAGGAAGGCAGAAAGTGTTTGTGTGCATTGATGTGAGTTTGTGAATGCTTAATTAGTCCAGCATGCGGCTAGATCTGCTTTTCATAGCTGGGTGCCCGTGAGTGACGGCACAGGGAACCTGGAAGTGACAAAAGGTTGGGAAGGCCACAGGGATAGAGGAGGATGTGAGGTGAGGGAAAACTTCAGAACGCCCAACTGTCTCACGCGATCTGGAATCACTGCGGCACCTCACACCCTTTTACTTTCATCCAGCTTCTTCCGTTACCTCACAAGAATGCAATCTATCCAACAATTTGGAGCTGACTCAGTGCGATAATTTGATACTGATAAAAATCTGGTGTCATGACAGTGAAGGACTTAATGATGATGGGGCTTGGCCTTTAAAGGGGAGATTTATATTAGACCACAGCTGAAGCACTATCAATCACACATAAATCACAGATTTCCAAGAGACAATAAGCTTGAAGTTTTCACCAATAAGGATTGATTCAGGACTAATCACCACATCAGTTTTATTTTAATTTAAAGAAGACGGCAAGAAACCAGGCCTAGATATGTCTTGGACATTCCAATGCCTCCACTTTGAGGTCTGCTCAAAGGTCGCCGACGGTAATGGTGGAACTCTGCCACAGCCAGCACTAGCTGGTTCACAAACAATGAGGAATGAGGAGGGAGTGAAAGAGGGAGGAGAGGAAAGTGAGGGAATGGTTCTATCATTCCCTCCTTATGTTTGGCTTCCTCCGTTTGCTGCTTTTCACACCTTTTAGATATGATGTACACTACACAGCCCCACTTGTCTGGAAGAGGGAGACAGAAAGAAATGAAGAGAGAAAGAGAGAAAGAAAGAAAGAATGAAAGAAAGAGAGAAGAAAGAGAGAAAGAACGAAAGAAAGAAAGAAAAAGAAATAAAGAAAGAATGCAACAGTCCACTGAAAACACTGTGTTGATTAACGGTCCTTGTATACCCCTGGTTCTGCAACAGAGGATTACCTTACTTGACCCCAATGGAGAGCAAGCAAGATGTTTCAGAGATGAGATTGAAACCAGATCCTGCTGTTCACACTGGCCCATATCCATCACTTGTATTGGGCTGGAGGTTGAGAACATGTCTAGTGACTCAAATAACTAGCCACATTGTCTGTCCAATCTCAGCCAAATGTCAGTCTGAAATGTTAATAGCAATGCACACTCCTGACTAGTGGGCAATGAATGCTACATGCTGGTCCAAACCCATCCTTCATCGCATTGTCATCTCCCTAAAAAACTGCTTTCTTGTGCAGAACAGTTCAGACCTGAATGTACCCAAATCCTGATGTCATTCTGAACCACAATTGAAACAGTATTGATGCTTGCGATACTAAATTATTTCCATGCCACATAGTACTAGAACTCACCCCATCAACCTCTAGGTGCACTTGTCACTACACAGCTGTGAAATCAAGTGGTTGTTTGTGAATGGGAAAGAGCTGCTAAACCACATTGCCCTGTTGTTTTGAATTCTTAATTGACGGAAACTATGATGCAGGAAAAGTGCAGCGTTGGTTTTATTCCCATTTCCGTAGTCCCCCAGTCCTTTCTCCTATGTCGGTGTGGGTTTCTGTCTCGTGTATCTTGTAATCATTACAACATTTGACTTTAGCCGGGTTCTCATCTGTCCGAGGTCCAAACACAGTTGGAGTTTTATCAATGTCCAGGGCCTTTTCTGGAGCTGTCACTCGTTTCGGGGTCACCAAGAAAAACAATCGTTGTTGGCCTTCAAAATTTCCCTGTAATGTCAGAAATCACCGATCCCAATGGCTAAATACTGGGAGCAGCACAAAATAATAAATTCTCATTTGCTGTCAGGTTCAGGGTGCGCAGGGTTTTCCTTGTGCACACAGTTCATTACAATAAACAACATCAGGGTTGACTTCCAAAAACAAATGTGTGCTAAGACAGCTCTGTTTGTGTGAGATGACATGTGGTAATGATAGTCCTCAGACAAAGCTTTTTTTAAACAGAATATTTGGTGTAAATAGAACTAAAACAGAGGTCCTTTGTCCAAGCTACAGTATGTCCTCCATATCTTTGTGATACAATCAAGAAATGTGAAGGGCCAGGGAATGTGAAACGGTTCTGGCCTTGTCCCTGAAAGACACATGACTTAAATTCAGCATTATTTACTGTACTTAACTTTTTAATATTAAGCCCATGATGTCAGAGACATTGGAGACGGTCCCATAGGAATCTAGAGGAAGTTGCTTGTACTGTCCATAAACATGGTCAGTGGCCTTCACTCATGGGTA
>OMKR01044239.1:0-36662 GCA_900302355.1 Cyttopsis rosea | reverse complement strand
GAGATGAAAAGTTATCAAAAGCTTTTCCCTAAGTTATTCCCGGTTGCCGTGACGAAGCGGCCAATTTCGACGCTTCGCCATCAAACACGAAGTTGCTATAACTTCAGCATACTTTGTCCAATCTGCACAAAATTTCTCTTGCTTCATCAGTGACCCGCCCTGAACACATCTACACACCCATATTGACTTACAGTCATAGCGCCCCCTACTGGCAACAGCAAGTAATTGCAATGTCACAAACATCATCCAATTTACATGGAATTCACATGGTGTGGTGTACACATGATGGCGCGAAGGCCCGTTCATCGCTGCTTGCAGCTTTAATTATTATTATTATTATTATTATTATTATTATTATTATTATTATTATTATTATTCTGTGTAATGAATCACATTTTGAGGGGCTAAAGGTGCTCGAAAAGTTACAAAACTTTGCACATGTGTCAGTAGTGTTGAAAATGTATATGTTTTATGGGTCTTGTGCATGGGTGTGGCAAAACGGCTTGATAGCGGCCCCTACAAAATTTCAAAGTAGCCCTCGTGGTATGTTTCACCTAGATGTACAAAATTTGGTGTCTATTTTTTTAAAGTATTATTAGGCAATTAACACTAATGCATGGTGTAAAAATTTGTTTGTTTTCCCCTTGAATTTCAATCAACTCCGCCTCAGGAAAAGACAACCTGCTCAGTGGCCCCAGGTACTTTGAGTTTGAGATCTCTGGTCAAAGGGATTAAAGCAGTGTTAAGGTTGTTGACAAAAATGTTCCTGAAAATTATTGGTCAACAACAAATGTTCCATGAGACGAACAACAAGAAGATTGAAACATCAATCTTTGAATATATATTTTCAACTTTGTTGACATGATGAAAAGAGACTAAAGCTCAAGACTAAAAGGTCCACTTAGTGATTTAGTAATTTCTATGTGAAATGGGGGATTGTGAAGCCCTTTGAGACTGCACTGTGATTAAGGGCTATATAAATAAACTTGACTTGACTTGACTTTTTTTTTTTTTTAGTTGAGCGGACAGAAATCCCACAGAGTGGTACTCTTCCTTTACTCTTTACATGAGCAAAATTCAGCAAATTATTGGTAAAATAATTGGTAAATTGTTAAAAAACATAAAAAATAGCCAATCCTCGGCAGAAAGAGAAGAAACAAAATATGGATGCAATTGATTAATGATTAAGTAGAGATGAAAACAGACAAACTACAAATTACTAAGCAGGGTGTCCCTGTGCCTGAGAAGAAGTGAAGGAAAGGACTTATATGTGGCTATAAGATGGACTATCAAATGTGACTAAAACTGAACTAAAAACAAGAAGGATTAAAATGACCAATTGTGACTAAATCATTCAAGCATTTTTGTTGAAAGACTATGACTAAATCTCAAATAGCTGCCAAAATTGGCACTTTACTGACAAGTCCCAAATCTTTACTCGCATTTACTGCCTGGAATTTTGATTTCAACCATTTGTGTATTTGCATATTTTAGCTCAGCTCAGCTACAATTACCCAATTACAGTAAGCAAGTTAAAGTTTCCCCTAGAAAAAATAAATTCTCAATAAATTTTTTTCAACCGGTCATTGTGATGTTGAGCACTTCTATTGCTGAAATGTATTGTAGAAAGAGCTCACCAAGCCTGAACACTGGTAAGGAGCAAAGGGATGAAAATGAGATGAATGGAACTCAAAACTGTAAATGTTAAAATTATCAAAGTAGAGTAGGATCACTCTGCGCTATGCCGATGGCTAAAACCCCAAGTTACAATCTAAGGCACACACAAATCTAAATGTGGATGACACAGCTGATGCCCAATCAGCATTGTTCAAGCCCTAGGGTCTGTCTCTCTCAAATATTATTATGAATCGACTGTAAACGATTTTCTTTAATGCTAATTGTCTATAGAGAAACGCACCAATCTTCATCATTACATTACATCTATCTATCTATCTATCTATCTATCTATCTATCTATCTATCTATCTATCTATCTGCTCAAAAAAATTTTGGGAACACATAAATCACACATCAGATCTTGATGAACGAATTATTCAAGTTGAAAATCTTTACTGATGTACATTGTATAATTTGTTGAAAACAAAATGATGTAACAACAGTCAATGGAAACCAAAATAATCAACCCATTTATGGCTGGATTCAAAATCACACTGAAAATCAAAGTAAATAATTGAAATCACAGGCTAATCCAACTTGCGTGAATTTTATCATGGCAACTCATTATGTGACTCAGTAGTGTGTATGGCCCCCGCATGTATGTATGCACTCCCGACAACAGCTGGGCATGCTCCTGATGAGTCGGCTGATGGTGTCCTGGGGGATCTCCTCCCAGACCTGGATGAGGGCATCAGTGAGCTCCTGGACAGTTTGTGGCGGTACTTCGCAGCATCGGATGCTCAGATACATAAGTCAGGCGAACGAGTCATAGGTCAGGTGAATGAGAGGGCCAGTCAATGGCATCAATGCCTTCATCATCCAGGAACTGCCTACACACTCTGGCCACATGAGGCCGGACATTGTCCTGCACCAGGAGGAACCCAGGGCCCACTGCACTAGTGTAAGGTCTGACAATCACAGGATTTCATCGCGGTACCTAACAGCAGTCAGGGTACCGTTGGCTATGACATGGAGGTCTGTGCGACCCTCCAAGGATATGCCTCCCCACACCATCACTGACCCACAGCCAAACCAGTCATGCTGGATGATTTACAGGCAGCATAACTTTCATCACGGCGTCTCCAGACTCTTTCACGCCTGTCACATGTGCTCAGTGTGAACCTGCTCTCATCTGTGAAGAAAACGGGGCGCCAATGGCGGACCTGCCAATTCTGGTGTTCTCTGGCGAATGCCAATTGAGCTGCACGGTGCTGGGCTGTGAGCACAGGTCCCACTAGAGGACGTCAGGCCCTCATGCCACCCTCATGGAGTCTGTTTCTGACAGTTTGGTCAGAAACATGCACACCAGTAGCCTGCTGGAGGTCATTTTGTAGGGCTCTGGCAGTGTTCTGTTCCTCCTCACACAATGGAGCAGATACCGGTCCCGCTGCTGGGTTGATGCCGTTCTACGGCCCTGTGCAGCTCTCCTCGTGTAACGGCCAGTCTCCTGGTATCTCGTCCATGCTCATGAGACTGTGCCATGAGACGCAGCAAACCTTCTTGCGACCGCACATTTGGATGTGCCATCCTGGAGGAGCTGGACTACCTGTGCAACCCGATTGGGCTGCAGGTACCACCTCATGCTACCAGTAGTGATAAGGACACTAGCAGAACACAAAACTAAAGAAGAATCAGTCAGGAAGGATAAGGAGAGAGCAATTGTCTGTGACCACCACATGCAAAACCATTCCTTTTTTGGGGGTTGTCTTGCTTTGTTGTCAATTTCATTTGCACCTGAGCAGGTGAAATTGATTCACAATCACTTGTGCCTAAATGGACAGATTGATATCCCTGAAGCTTAACTGATTTGGTGTTATACTGTGACGATTAAGTGTTCCCTTAATCTTTTTGAGCTGTGTATTAAGGTCAGAGAATTAAGGAGGAAGGTGGAAATAAGGTAGGATGTAGCTTTATTCCATTTAATAGTCATTTTCCAGGGTTATTTTTGTTCATTAATTCTTTACCTCTGGGTACCTTTGGCTCTGAGAAGTGAAACCCAGTACAAGTGTCCCACCTGTTTAATGGATCCTGAATAAAGCACTGCTTCCACACCATCGATGCCACGGCCCGGGACATCAGGTAGGAATAATACTTGGCTCCATAGCCAATCAGGTGACTGAATCGTAGCTGCCACGCCTATATGGGAAATAAAGAAATAAAATAAAAAGACAGCCCAAACCTGTAACCGTTGAAAAGGGTGTAGGAGCTCCAATCAATTTAGCCATCAACAGGTTTTCCAGCATCAGGCTGGATGTCAGAGAACACCACACAGTGGCTACAACAGGAAGCAGAATTCTGGCTCCCATGTGAAGGAGCTATACTTAACAAAGGGAGTGTGCAATTATCCTTTCACGCCAAGCATTAATTTTGACAAAATGAAACATGTAATAGTTTGTTGAAGTAGTGTGTGTGGTGAGGGTGTAGATTGGTAAAGGGGAGCCAACACAGCCTTAAAAGGCTTAAGTGTTCCTGCTCGTAAAACGTGCTGAGAGAACGGATGAGGTGTTCCTCTTTCAGCAAGACAACATAGTATAAATTTAAAAAAATAAGTCTGTTAACACAGAGAGAAAACAGAAAACAGGAACGAAAAAGGCCCTCGAAACCTACTGTAAGCACACAGGTTTTGTGTTATTGAAGTTGTAGTCATTTGAACCATTTTGTGATTTTGTCTGTTAAGTCTGATAAGAAATATGCCTAGGTTCACCAAAATGCATCCAGAAAGTATAATTGAATATAATGAAAGGCACAACAAACATCAAACAACAACTGTAGTTGCTTAAAATACAAAATAATATTTAAAAAATAATGATAATTCCATGGCAATCCATAGTCTGAATGGCTGGAGACTCCCTCTGCCCCCATTGTTTTCCCGCAGACCGGTCTAAGTCAGTTGTGTTCACTTATATTTCTATTAAATCAGTGGTGTAAACACAACCCTTCTTCCATTGAACTGCCATTACAAGTATGCTTTTAAAACATACCATTTGCCTGATTTGGAAATTCCTAAATGGTAGAAAGCCCGTTCCCCTCTCCCTCTCGCTGCCAGAGGGGGTCCTTTTCCATAACTGTGAGGACTAGCTCTTTTATGATCTCTGTAAATGGGGACTCGTGGGAAATTCAGCTGGCAAACACTCAAACACTCAGGCAGTTAAATCAGCCTGCAGCTGCCAAAGAACAGAACCAAATTATGCCACTCTCACGTTACCCAAAATCTTCATAGTCATCACAGTAATTTTAGAATCCCTTTATTTATGTAGATTCAATATATGATATAGTTAATCTCCTTTGTGCATTTGGTGCAGTGATATACCAACAGGTTACATATTAAGTGGTTAATTGTATGTTTGTGTTGTGATGTTGTGTTTATGCACAACTGGCACAATGAAGCGGCTCATACTGAGAAAAATCAGTCGACTGATTGCACAAATAAGTTATTCAAGGTCGGTTCAAGGAGTTCACAGTTATGACAATAACTGAGTCTCGTGTCTCCCTGTTGTGTTTTATCAAAACCAGGTGAGGTCAGAGGGCAAAGCTGAGAGGGGCTGTTGGGTTTAATGAGGCTACAGTGGACAATGAGTTTTGAAGGGGCTCAAAAAGGATTGCCTATAATTATTCCAGGTAAATCTATTTGCCGTTTTGTTGCCAAAGCCTTTCCAGATCAGTGCCATAACGGAAAGACAGAATCAAATACTGCAGGCAGTTGACTTAAATTTGAGTATTACATAGGTAAGCCACCTCAATAAGCTCCATAACAAAGTTTATATAAAGAAACAGGGTGGGTAATATGGCTCAGATGAATAGTATGAGTTGGACATAAGTGTAGATAGATCTGTGGGCTGAATATATTTGCAGAAGTTACAAATCCTTCCCTGTCACCCACTAGACTGTGTGTCTTCTAATAATGGATAAAGTATGCTTTCAGCTAAATAAAATGCATGTCTCTCTTTGCAAAATGTCAAAAAATATTACACCCTAAAGGAGAGTTAGAAGTGGGGGCCACATGGAGGTAGGATAGAGCTTTGTGGCCTGGTCTGTTCTGGGTGAACCTGTAGCGTGTAACAGGCTTAACATTCAAGGTGTCGGCTTGACGAGACCCATCTGGGTACTAATGACTTTAATAAGGGGAAATAGTCCTGAGAGAGAAGCTGGAGCTGTGGAACCACAGTCCATCAACAGGGACAGAGTTCATTTTCAGACATACAGTGCAGAAACTCTGCCTAAAGTGACCAGTGTAGAGGAGTTTTAAGCAGCCTTAAGAGTTTAAAATGAAAGGGTATAATGGTTGACACCCCTATAAAAACAGTATGTAGTAACAAATAACTGCTCTTAGAATAAGAACATTTGGAGTTTGTACTTTATGGCAAAGTTGGCCAACCATGTGGGGACAGTGATTCTAAGATAAGGCAGCCATTGAGGAATTGCTTGGTATGCCGTCTGAGTCTGTAAAAGGTACTTTCAACACTCAAAACGTAGAACAAAATTATTTTCAAACTGTCGAGCACCTCTTTGTCTTCAATCGCAGCGCCTCACATCAAATGATTAATGTCAACTGTTTAAAGAGAACCCGAGTGGGTCACATGTCAGCTAAATATCCTTTTGATCCGTACAAACAAAGGCAGACAAAGTCAGCACAGGCTTTCACTCTGTTCCACTTGATCATGAGATAAAAGACATTTTTGTTCTCTTCAAACTCGGATGGTGGGCTTTTGTTTGTGGTGCTAGGACGGGACAGCAAGTTTTGACTCTATGTAGACCTATATGTGCTGGGCTCTGCATTTAAAAAAAAACCTACTATTCATTGGAAGGGGAAAGACAGAAAGAGGAAATATCCTTTGTCCAAAAGTATTTCAAGCCAAGAAATGAGTAATAAATATCAACATGACTGGTGGAATGTCACACTTGCTGCCATTTATTTCCAAATATTATCTTCAGCCCGAGGGTCTCCATGTGGTCCATGTTAATCACAGCTGATTCTCCCTCTGTGGGCACAGCGGGAAAAGATAGCCCCGCTCTATAAACTATGCATGTCACCATTACTCTAATGTTTATAATCCATGGCTCTCTGTAACCTATTAGCCATGTAAATGTTCCCTTTCCCTGGAACATTCCCTGAGCACATTCTGGTAAGGATGCGTGGGGAGATGATGGGGAAATTGACACAAAAAAAAGGTTAGAGAGAAAAAAAAAAGATCTGCAATAACAAAGTCCAAACAAATGCCGTTTGCCAAATGCTGTTCTGAAGAGTCAAATTCGGAAAAGGATCTGAGCGTGGTTAGCTGTGCAATCTGAGACTGTGCGTCTGTTTAAACTTTCAAGTGTGGTTTGAAAGTTAAGAGAGGAATGACTGCGACAGTGGGGGGGGGCATATAACATAAACTTCACTCCCTAGAGGGGGGTGCTGCAGTGCAGCGTACAACTGGAAGGAGCGGGAAGACATCTGCAGAGAGGAAAATGCCCTCGCTGGCCAGGCCAGAAGAATATCCCTGATGGAAGCCACATAATTAGAGCCCTGGATGAATGCCGTATGGAGGCCCTTCCTGACTGAATTATGACTCCGATTCCCATTCCGTTCCCTCCCTGCTTCAGTGCTCAGCCCACAGCTGCACGAAAAGGAGCTTTTTTCATTAAAGGGCCAGCAGAAAGAGTTTCAAATATTTCCCCCAGGGAGTGCTCATTCAAAGTATACCTGTGCTTTGTTATTTTAGAAGGCTCCCAAAAAAAAGCTTTAATCCTTTAAACGGTGCTGTGCCTGGGTAAATGATATCAAAGCAGAGTGAGAGTTGAGAGCAAGAGCGAGAGAGAGAGAGCGAGAGAGTGAGCGAGCGAGTCGCGGGGAAAGGAAGAAAGTTGAAAGCTAAGTACTCACTTAGGTTTGTGTCATTTCTGTGCCTCAAGTCGAACTGAAGTGTAATAGTTTTAGGGACTGCACACTGAATTTCTGCTAAATATTAATTCACACTGGCAGCTGTAATTGATCTGGTAAGGAAGTTGAGGGACCACCAAGTCAGCTATAGAAAATGAGACCCAGACCACACAAACGTTTAAACGCATACCGTATTGGGTACGTGAGGCAACCCATAGAACTTTTGCTGCATCTCCTTCAGTAGATCTGTGGTAGAGCGGTTCTGAGGTCTGCTGTGATAGATCTGGTCCAAGACGGCATAAAAAACCTTCAAAGAGGAAAATAGAAAAAATATATAATTGGCCCTGCCGACTCAATCTAGACGCGTAATGTATATTCCTGCACAGTGAAACAGCAGCAAATAAGTGTCCCTAAACCACCGCTCATTCATTTGTTATTTAAAAACATTATGCCTATTATTGTCTTCAGGAGTTTTTAACTCAATAGTATAGATGTTTTGTAAAATCAACTATAAAAATGACAGGATTTAGCAGTCTGTTCAGGCTGGTAAAACCACCAGGATAGTAATATTAGATCTATCTTTGAAAGGACTAACAAACAAACAAACAAAAAAACCCCACTATTTATATACAATATGCCTGACCAATGGGTATTGGAAATTGTCCAGTAAATCCGATAATATCCATTGGGCCACATCTCTTCTTATCAAAATATACATATAATTATAGTTAATGCGATATGAAGGTGTTGCTGTACCTGTAGCTGGGTGTCTGCAGCCCCGCACACCTTTTTGGACTCACACAGACGAGCGACCATACTCTCAGGCAAAGACTAGGAAGACAAGGTCCCAGAGTAAATATACATTCAGCCAACATGTCCTATAGACTATGGAATGTATAATTGTATGATTAACTTAAGGTTAAACATAGATGAAGGTTTTGTAGAATATTTAAGTCTATAACTTGATATACGTCCATATAGTCACTTTTATTCAAAGCTACTCACTAGTAACTCCTGTGGTCAATGTATGTAGTCAACAAGGACTGACTTTTGGATCCACTTTGTTTGTATATATGCGTGTGGTGATGCTGTGGTTTGTAATGACATATGTGATATAAGTGACATTGAAAGGAATATGTATAAACTTGTATTGATATTCTTATATTCTCATTGTCTTGTTAATATTCACATGGCTGGTCTACCTGTCCAGTTTGATAATGGCGGGCAAACTGGCTGACAACTCTGTAGTCTGTGGCAAAGTACTCCATGAGGATAGAGGGGACTTCAGCAAAGTCGGTGGCACACCTGGTTCCTGGAGGAGAGAGGACCAGTTGTATTATGTGTATGTTGCGAGCTGTGGTACACAGAGCAATCAGTGATAGAAAAAAACCCAGGAATGTAAGCCAAGTATGTGTGATCAAAAAGAAAAGATAAATGACAAAAAAAATGCACAAAAAGAAATGTGTTTTTGCAAAAAAGGCAAGCTTCCAGAAACAATAATAGGAATTGTAATAAGTGTATGCAAATCACAAGTTAATGTTTATCCCATAAACTTGCCATATTGCCAAGGGCAATAAGAACAGTCTGTGTTTACCAAATCTTGTATCAGTTCAGTAAGAAGATATTCTTATTAGTCTGAGATCAAGTTCTGAACAATCTTGGATTTCCTGGCAAAGGCGTGTCTCTCAATTTAATCTGACAAGTTAAACAGCATTCAGTGACACCTCAGGTCGACTACCTGAGGTGTCACTGAATGATCTGAAGATTTTTGAAATCCCTCGTTAAGGCCTCATTTCTTAATCCGGTTTAACTTGAGTTTTCAAGTTGCTACACCATGATAATTGTCATAAATCTAATCTGGAGCTCAACATCGAACAACTTAATTCTAACTTGTGACACTTAAATACTAAATAGCCAATTATCAGATAAATAACTCTTAAGACGTCAAGCAATGATCACCTCCCAGAAAGCTGGACTGAAGCCTCAGCCAAGTAAACAGTCTGCTCTAGACTTGTGGTATTTGTGTCTTACTGGCACGTTTCAGATTCCACATTCATATATTTCCATGCAAATGTAAGTTTTCTCTTTCTTCCTAATACATTTAAGTACAACTTCCAACTGACCAGTAACATGCTGGTAGCGTGTGCGTCCAAGCATGGAATGCATAGCGTGACCCATCTCGTGGAAGAGGTTCTCCATCATGCCTGTGGTGAGCAGAGTGGGAGCACTCTTGGTGGGATGCGGCAGGCTCAGCATCAGCACCACCACTGGCAGCTGGTACTGGCCAGTCTTCTTGCAACGCCGGCCACCGCGAATCGTGAAGTGGCAGTCCTGGCAATGAAAACACTTTGGACTTAGCTATGCTATTTGTTATTTTAAATTATAATATCTTTATTTCAACTATTAAATAATTTATACACAAAACTACAGTGTTCATAGCACAACCTTGCTGAACGCTTTAATATTGAGAAACCTACTCTACTCTGCTGCAGCTTCTTACTGTGCTTACATGCAGTCCAATGGGGAAATCGTTTAAGCCTTAAAGGTAATATCTCCTTTTCTAAAAGGCTGCAGCAATTGCAAAAAGCATTGCATTTGCCCCATTGGATTGCATGTAAGCACAGTGAGAGGCTGCAGCAGAGTGCAGTGATTAGTTTGTTTACATTAACATTTCTTTCTGCTATTCCTGCAATTAAAAAGAAGAATTATGAAAGTGTGGGTATATTACAGAAGAGAGAGGAAAAGTCACCACAGAGGAGGTGTTATTTTGTTTAGAGGATGAAGGATTGAAAATTTGTAATATTCACACATGGTTTGAGGTTTATTTTGGGCTACAAGTTGACAAGAGCTTATTAGTTGGTCATGAGGGGAAGTATATGAGAGTGTATGTTTACCTGGTGCGGCTTGTCTGTTCGCTGAAAGAAATCACAATAGATGTATCCCAGCAACCCCTCTGTCTCATGAACCACAGCCTTGAAAACACACAGTGAGAAATGTCAATTGACACATGTATCAGAAAATTCTATGAAAGACTACTTGGAGACCTTTTAAATGGCTTTAGCAAATTAACTAGTAATTCTGAATCTGATAAACATACTGTACACAATCCCTCTAGCAATTGGATATGTACTCTATGAAGCAATATGACTTTAATAGGCTTGTTTAGGGGTATAGCGTATGTTTTATGTTCATCTTGGTTTAAATAAAGTTAGTAAATGGATAATTCTTCCTCAGATTACTACAAAGCTGAATGCACTGATAAACATTAATTTTTTGTTATTTTCAATATTGTGTTTCCTTTTAGAAAGGAAACATACAGATATTATACATAGTAAAAAATGTTTCTCATGTTTGCAAGGTCAGATGAAGTGGCCCCTTCAGCAGGAAGCATCTGATGACTGCACTTAACCTGTTAGGTTTGTAACCAGGGGAGGGCTCAGTGTGGAGGAAACATTAACATGCACACGCTGCATTTAAATAGTTTATCAGTAACTAGGAGTGTAGATCGAGGTGTGCCTTCTAAATCAGCTTTAAGATTTGTGCAGACATGCACAAGGGAGAATATCTTTACAAAATGTAGGAGGAAAGTATAGTGTTAGCCAAATATAAATTGATAGTTTTGTTCTGAATTGCTTTTTCTTTAAATGAGCGGATTAGTGGTGGGATTTACTGCATGCACATAGAAAGTGAACTCTAGTTGACATGTCGAATAGGATCTGTGATGCTCTGGAAGCAACAACGGGGAACCGTTCACCAACATGTATTTTTTTTTTACTTCCAGGATTAGTAACATCAACAATGAAAACAATAAAAATATATATTTTTCTGATATAAAATAAAAAGCAAATATATTAAATATTTTTTTCTCCTACAGATACCCTGCAACACATAATTATCCTGCATTTCTACACAAAATTACAACATTTTATATGACCTCACATTGGACATCACGACATCAACACACAGTCCTGGCATCACGGTGGTTTACCAGTTTGCGGATGTCGCTACTCCAAACCTCTCCTGTGCTGGGGTGTTCAGACATGAGGGACACTCCATAGAGCCGAGAGAAGAGGTTATTGAGACCCTCCATGCAGGCACCCAGAGAGAAGAATGGACTGTACAGACTGGGCTCTATGTTATACCTGTCGTGAACAAAACACAAACAAACTTGATCTGCGCAATAAATCAACAAGGTGGTCTTTGTCATTGAATTATAGTGATAAACAATTTAGTTTAAAGATGAGAAAATATTACACAAGATAAATTAAAAATAAAATTGAGCTTAATATCATTCTGAACATTAATTTCTAGTTCAAAGTCATGAACCTCAGTATAACTCTAAGTCATAAATAACAGTAAGTTATTTTTACAAGTTGTATTTTGTCACAACCACTTGATGTTGTACTAAACGGTACCCATGCCAATTTAATGTCATTTTTCTTCTTGATAAACACTTGTCCTGTAGTTGCTCTTACACCAAATCATCAAACTTCACTGGGTGTATGTAAGCTTAAGGCTAAAAGGTTAAAGGTTTCCTTTAAGCTATATATCACAACACGTTGGTTTTAATTAAATCCAGAGGAGTTCTTTGCTATAGACCACATACATGATTAATTGGTAATATGACAGAGAGACGGAATGACATGACCACCCTGTTGAAATATACAGGACACTGCGGTTCCTGACATGCTGTGCTGCAGGCTACTCGGTTCCCCACTCAGACCAAATAAATGTATATACTCATCATAATGGAAGGCAATTTGGGTGAAAAGAACCCGATTTTGTTTAAAACCCATAAATCCATACATTGTAGTTATAGAGAACAGACAGCTTATGAGGAACAGCCCCCATTGCCGTTCACCAAACATACAAAATGTGTATCCAATTTAAGCAACTTTTAACATTCTGCAACTTTATAATGCTGCCATTAGAGAGTATGGAGAGAATGAATGAGACAGAATGACAGAAAGAATGGATGTTGTCTTTGAATGCATGTGAGGATGGGGGAATTCTACCATGCAAAAGATATTTAGATATTTACTTTTATTTGCAATACCGTAGCATCCATCATCAGTGAGGTAAAATGGCACAATAAGCATGTATCTTTGGTAGGCTGATGTGTAGTATGGACACTCCAATCTTTTTTGCCTTTACCATTGTCAAGAAAAAAAAACTTGTCCGCAGATAACTAGTTCTGTCTGTAAAATTAAAAACTATACAGTAATATTCCCAACACCATCTACTGCTTCTCAACGCTTTAATTCTTACTTCACGTCTTTAAATCTATTTATTTAGTGGTTTAGGCAAATATGACCTGACCCAACATATCAAACTGTGTGGGTATGCATACATCATCCGTACAATACAATTTTTTTCTGTTAAATTTCACCCCCTCTGAGGCAACATCCCTCCTGTGACCATGTGTGTATACCATACTATGGCCAAAATACCCCATCATGATTTTCACTCATCCTTCCATTTATGAAAAATGATGGTATTTGGATTATTTTCAAAGTCAAGTTTCTATTTTGTGCTAAATGAATTGACATGTCTCTGCTCTGTGAAAACTGGCAGCAACCTGGTGACTAGTTGAACCTCAATATGCTCACTCCTCCAGGCTGTAGACACATTTCAAAGACTAGGCTGCATAGTAGAGGGAGCAGATTTGCCATTATTTTGCGTCAGAACTGGACTGTTAAAGGCATTTCCTCTCATGAACATTTGGATAGTTTTCTGTCAAACACGTCAGTTCTTGTCCTTTATTAGCCGTTTTGATTTATTCCCTCCCACCCAGCCTTTGCTCAAATTCTTTTGAGACATTAGTTTCTTATATGTGTTTTACAATGTTCTTCCTCCTTGGAGATTTTAATATACATGTAGACTTTGACAGCTGGCCAAGGATATCTGATCATCTGTCCATTCTTGATTGTTTAGATCTCATGCCATTTCCCTATTCATACTCAGGGTGACAATTTGGAGCTACTCTGCTGCTCCACACACTCCGATTCTGGTATCTTACATCTACATTTCTTGAGCCCTCCAAGCAATCATTCCCCCGCCTGCCCTTTCTCTCCAAAAGAGTTGTGGCCATTTAACTACAAGACAATATGGCCAAAACCTTATGAACCCTTACAGTCCGGTTTCACCAGCTCTCACAGAGCTTGAGCTCCCTAGCTAGCACCCTGCTCTCAGGGTGTCTACCAAGGTTCTGTTCTTGGTCCCCTTGTGTTTAATACCTACAGTACATACTCCACCTTGGTACCTTTATCCACCATTGGGGACTCGATTTAAATTTTCCTGCTGATGATGCACAAACTTACATCGGTACATTGGTTGACCGTGAGTAAGGCACTATATAAAGTTATTAATGAATTTTAAAATTTTCCCCTCAAAGTAATCATTCATTGATATAATTATTGAAAACAACATAGAAAGCAACGTATCATGGCTATGACATTGTAAAAATATTACACTATTGTAAAAGCCACCATAGCTTCAAATACAATAAATAGCCCAACCCTATGCTGGTCCTAGAGAGTCGCCTTGCTTTAATGTAGACAGAGTGCTTTCAAAACTTAGGACCTGATTCACAAAAGGATTGCACGGCTTTTGCGACCGCTAAACCGGCGCAAATAACCAAAGCGTCTAATTCACAAAGGACCCGCAAATGGTGAAATACACAGCTAAGTGCGCGGCCACGCAAATAGCGTCTCGGTGTGCCGGTGCCATTTGTGCGTATTTTAATTAGGTATTATGCATACATTTGGTGCAAAATTGGCCCTTTTCTATGCAAATGAGCCTCATTGCAAAAACCATAAAATTCACAAACCCCAGTGCTAATAGCCACACACAGTTGCACTGAAGCTATTACTTCCTGCAGAAAGCTGGTGGTAACTGAGCGGAGAGGGAAAAAAAAGGCACCCATTCCTCCGCTCCGCGCGCATCAGAGGAACTGTCAACATTGGGGACGGGATCTCTAACCCCCGTCACAGGGTTAGAGACACAGTCACGGGGAGATCCCCCTCACAACGGGGGACCCCGCTGGGTCGGCCCTGGCGCAGCACCCCCGGATTTCCTTACAATTTTACATTTTCATTAAACACTTTTAATCAAAATAACTACTGTCCGACAATTATTTTAAGTTTTATATTTAAGACTAATAATTCATAAAACAGGCACGTGTAGAGCAGTGGCGCTGCGCGTGGCCGTTTCTCCAAATAATACTAAAATAAAAACTGTGTTTTTATTATTTTAGCAGGCCCCCTGGAGCCTGTGTGTGTGCGCGCACTGATGTACAGATTATTTACTTTGCCAAATGGATAATTGCGATCAGAAGCAAAACAAAGGCAAATTGTACATGGCAGCAAAACTTTATGGGTGTGTTTGCGCTGGTATATCATTAGCGCAATTTATTTTGTGAATCTAATCAATTCATGGTGCTATTAGTGCCAGCGCTATTTTCTTTGTGAATCAGGCCCTTAATACACAAGTGAACACTCACCACAACGAGAGTCATAACTGGGATATGGGTCTTACGACAAAAACAGGTTTCTCTCAGTTAAAGGAGGAGAGGAGAGACGGCAGTGGAGAGATTGCTGAAAAAAGACTGCAAAAACATCCCAGATAATGACCCTGCCCAAGGTTAATGATAGAAGCACATGTGTAATAGTCTTACACACCATCACACAATGTAACACACATACACATGCTTGCACAATTGTGGGTGTTTAAATCTAAAGCACACACCAAGAATATAAAACATATGTGATAAAGCTTAGATAAACTCTGGCATTAGGTTTTATTGGTCAGTGTTGAGTGCTGTGAAGAGAGATAGTAGTTCATTAATAATACTCTAAATGTATAAAATACAAGGGGAGAGAACATATTGACAACAGGCACACTGTGGGGCCAACCGGTTCCCTCATCCCTCATCAGACTTATGACCTAAAAAGATCACTCCTGCAGAGGAATCAGAAAACATATAAAAGCTAGGACTAAATGAATAAGGAATATCAGCCAATGTATGACAAGTGTTGCATTGAGAAAACAGACATTTCGATTTCTTTCAGTGATCTGTAATTGCACTTTCCAGCATAGTTTATGAAGTGAAAAGTTCATAAAGTTATATTTATAAAGTGATTTAGGAGTTGTAAAACTGAATGATCTACATTGAGCAAAATAATATAAAAACCAAACAAAATGCTTGTTCAGGGTTTACACACAAGCTGAAACCAAATTTCAACCTTTTAGGTCCTTGCAATATGTACAGTAATCTTAGCTTTCACATACAAATGCACAACAAATAATGGATTAATGCATATTAAATCAGAGAAGTTCCACACATCTACTGGGTGAAAATAATTGTATGAGTTTCTGTAGTTTTTTTGGGGGGGGGGTATATTGGCTTTGAGTAAAATAGGATAATGATGACCAGATTCTATAAATAAATAAATTAATGAATATTATGAAATGCCATTTTATTTTTGGAAAAGTGGGCAACCAAAGGACCGTGAACTGAGAGAGACTGATAATTGATCAACATTTTACCAGGTGCCATATATAAGATCAAAGGAAAATACAACAGACATCAACAAAAGTGTGATATTGTTGACTGTATTTTCATAATATGGAATAAAAGGAACAGCCATGTAACTCCCATGCTTCTCCAATAACACCTTCTGTATAAAGTGACACTTGAGAAAGGGACACAGCAGCATATGATGCCTCATTTTTTCCAATGGCCTTAAAACCAGCTCCAACCACCGACACTGAAACTGAGCTGGCTTCATAAATCAAAAACAAAAACAAAAACCATCACCCAATGCTTACCTTTCAGCACGCAGGACACCACTGAAGTATGGATGATCCCATGGCATGATCTCCTGTGGGACATTACAAGCATCATTAAAATAAAAGATTGTGATAAATATTATATTAAAATCATTGACGATGGCACGGCTGCCATCTGAGTGCATTCTTGCCGAGAAACCAACAGCATATAGAGGAGCACATACATAACATAAATACTACGGCTGTTTCTTACAAGTATCAAATATTGAAGGTTAAGGTTTTTGGATTATTCTTATGGATTACTAGTTTGATAACAAGACGAATCTGCGAGCTCATGTTTTATTTACTCTGGCAGATGGGTCTGGTCCCCCTCCCATTCAGACAGATTTCCAGTGTACCTGGCCCGGGTCGGGCCAATCACAATTTATCAAATACGGGGCGGGTTTGATACGATGACTGCACAGAGGAGTGCTGTTGAGGCATTTTCGTAAACAACCAAGATGGCTGCCGCTGATGTTTTACAGTCTGTTGAATCCGCTATCGCGACAGTATTAAACAAACTGGACAGAATATTTTCTCTAAAACAAGAACAAACAACTGTACTTAAAGCTTTTGTTGATAAGAAAGACCTGTTTATATTGTTCCGTCTCTCAGCGCTACGTCACATGTTTCGTTGCTCTGATTGGACGCAATTGGATAGACCTACAGCCAGAGACATTTTTGTGTGCGCCTGTTGATAACAGCCCTTGGAAATTGAAAATTAACTGAGAGGTTCCAGACTAATTCGCATTTGCAAATTGGTCTGGCGATGTAAGGCTAATGAATTACCACTTTAAAAACAGAATTAATCAAAGCCTATATAGAAGACAAGTGGAGATAATGGTTATTTGATGGTAAGCATGAGACAGTTAGATGTACTTATCACTTTTTCAATACATAGAACAGAATAATCTTTAAGATGTGCACAGAATTTTTTAGGTATCAATATTAAATTATTGCGTTTACGTACAAGCTATTTATAGCATTGCTCAGACATTGGAATTTGGAGAGCCATCGCATATATTTCATTGACAGTCAAATAATGTGGCCTGTTTGCTCACATTCAGAGATACCCGCAATGAGAAAACACTCACATAATTACGAGGGTTGAGTTTTTTCTTCATGTCCCTCATCATTTCAAAGTCTTTTGACGTCCTGTGAGATAAAAACAACCACCATAACAAATAGCTAATAGACTCGCGTTAGTCAAAGCATATACAGTACGTGTTTAAACAATTTCCTGGCTGCCTTACAATTAAAAAAAACAACAACGCAAAATCCACTTTAAAATGGATAATTTTAAAAAATAATTATGGAGCCAGTTATAGGTAAATGCCAAATAGCAGTTGTGGGAAAAGCCACAAGCTGTTTTCATTGTGCCAGTCAATCAACCATGCAGTTTACATTCATGGTGCTTTTATGTACAGCCAGGAGCATAATTTTCACATAAAAACGATTATATATTAATACATCATATAAATAATATAACCACATAAACTAACTAAACTATTATTAACTATTTCTCTAATCATGTGGACTTAATTTGGTCTTAAATACAAATAGCAAGTAAACCAAAATATTTTACCACAAAAACATTAATTACATATAGCTTTAAGTTACAAAAATCTAATTCTACAAACTTAGACTGATGCAAATACTGATGAGTATTTTCTGGAAATATTTATCTCTAAATTATTGTCATTAGATTTACCTCACAGTCTCACAAGCTTTTGTATCAGTGTGTGCGTAAGTGTAGACAGGTGAGAGTAAATCTTCTCAATCTTCATTTAAACTTAAAACGGTTGCTCATTAAGTTATCATATCTGACTTCTGGGAGGTTTGAAGAACACGCCACACTTTGAATTAGCACTGTGAAAAGCTTGACGATAGTTACAACCACATAATTAACGTCTATGTAGACTAAACTAAGAGGCCTAAGCTGTAGTTAGAATAATCTTATGTGAATACTAAGAAAGACTGTACCTGTCTGAGAGCTTGTCTGTTAGAAGCTGGAGAAAGTCCATCACAGTTTCTGCAGAGGTAATAAAAAAAAAAAGGTCTAAAGTGGCACCTCAAGGACAATGATTATTATAATAAGATTATCTATATTAAATGTACAAATCATGGGAACACATTACCTGGCGTTTTGGCCATTGTTCCCTTTAAAGCTCTGTGTGCGTAGGACTCATATCCCACCAGTTTGGCCAGTCTGTGCCTGCATTTCAGCAGCTCCTCCAGACACTCCATCTGCTGAGCGTTTGGATAGAGGTAAATCCTGTAGGCGATCTCCCGGACCTGGCAATGCAGAACAACATCCTTTACCATTGTAATGCTGATGATGTATTTGAATTGCATGGGACTTTTTTAAATAAAACAACAAGACCAGAGACAAATTTTCAGAAACAAATTGTCTACCAAGGCAACCATTTGAAAATCCACAGGCCACTTGTTTAGTGATCAGAATGAAGAGACTTGGTCTACTAAACCCTTGTGCCTTCCATTTAGGCTGCAGTGTCTCTCAATACTGTCTGACTGAACCATAAAACCCAGAAAATTACTACTACTGCTCCAGATGTTTTCCTCCAAACATTATTTGATATGCTCTACCTATTGGAAAAGAGATGAGAAAAGCAGCTTAAACACGGGCTTCCGGAGCAACTTCAAACATATGATACATCAATGTAACTTCAGCTGTATTAGAGATTTATTCCGTAACATAACTAGAGTCATGCTGAGAAAGATAGGACTTCCATACGTCGACCCTCACCATTTGGATAATATGCAGACATTTTCCAGTATGAAGTTGCCCACTCACAGATATAGATGTGTTCTAATTTGTACAGAGTGGATTACAGCTGTGGAAATAATTACAAGTGTGTTGACAATGTAAAACAAATATGATTGGCTGTGAGTCAGATTTGGATCTGACTCATGTAAACCTTGTGTTTGGCTCAGTTCACCAATCATTGACATTGCATTTAAAGAAGCCAAAGCAGATTGGATGTCCAATTTCAGCACCATTACTTTCCTCTTGCCTTATTTTCAGCCTAAATTAGGGGCAGCCTCTGATTCAGCCCTGACTTTCTTTGTGACAAAGGCTCCTCCTGCTGGCCAGTAAGGAGACTGTAATAATGACCCAAGAAAACACATACCAGGTCATCAGGGGTATCTGCATGTAATCCACCAATTTGGACGAAACTCCCCTCTTTTGCAAAGTGTAAGTGAAGATGTTCAGGAATGGCAGACCTTGCAATTCTATTTGGTGTGTGAGAGCCCGTCAAGAACTCATTGTTTAGATCCAAGAGCTTCATGTGAAGAGCCACTGCCTCTTTTCTCTACAGAGAGTAAAAGAAGAAATAATGAGATTAGTTATTATTAAACTAAGATATTATTAAGCACAGTAATCAAATAAATACCAGGTTTGACATGTGAGTCATATTGTATTGATATTGTAGTTAAATTCTGTCTGTCTCACAAGCTACAGAAAATGTTTCCTGGTTACAAACAATGGAAGATGCGCGCACAGCTAGGGGGCAGAAAACACATCTGGACAGTGTCATTGTGATAGAATATTTACCAGCAGCATTTAGAAATGCTGCAACATACTGTAAAATTGTTATACAGAATGCCTTTCTTTGAAGTAAATTTGTATGGTGTTTGATTACACATTAATTTAATAACCTAGTCCCAATACATGCTTTTTTCCTGATATGACAAAAAACAGTTAAGACGTTTTCTCTTGGTAAATCAAACATTTTTCAGCCATCGACTTTGCAATTCTCCGATTATAGTAGTTTACATCACAACAACTTATCATGAATCAAGTTCTTTGCAATAGTGCTTTGTTTTTGCCATGTGCCTGCCCACATATCTCATAATGGTGTTGCTGAGAATCCCATCTATAGCAAAAGATGGCCAAATCTGACCATGGCTGCAAAAACCATAAATCTGTCTTACCAACTTTTCATCGAGATGAATTCCACTGATCTCAAAGTCAAACATGAAAAGCTCTGCCACTCGCCTAGGCAGAAGACAGGACATTTATATTAAACTTCCTTACTGAATTGTTTGGTGTGACTGTATTAGATGTATTGATATCTTCTTGCAAAAAGCACCTTGCATAATAATAATAATAATAATAATAATAGTAATAATAAAGCATGGCCCACATACTCATGCAAAGCTTACCGTGTGTCAGGGTCCAGCTGGTTGACAATATCAGGGTTGTTAAGCAGATTTTTTAGGTTCTTGCAAAGCTCAACATTAGTATTCAACCTGGAGAATGCAAATTGTAAATTTTATTTTCAAATGCTAAAACCTGTCTTCACTGAATCATGTCAAAGATTTCTGTTGTTGTTTCCATTGTCTTTATTTTCTACTGTATACCAAGGTTTGACAGTAAGGAAGCTCAGGTCCAGTACCTGGTTGTTAGGGCCAGTTGGTTGATCAATGACTTGCCCAATTGGCCAGTACAACAATGATTCCTGCCATATTCTGATGTATTAGATATCAATGTTGAGGGAACAGTTAAATTGAGGCATTTTTCTTGCCATTATTAATTCTCTGTGTATAATCACTTTATTGTGTTTACAAACATGGAAACGTATATAAAAATGTATTATGCAGAATCCGTCTTAAAACAGTTTTTAGGTTGACAAGTGAAAATATTGGTGGTGTAAGCCGAACACCACAGGTCCAGTTAGGCCAATAGAAAAATCCTTTGAGTGGAGCCCTGTACTGTATATGAAAATGTGCTGCATAACCACATGTTCTATATGTTGCAGTTGATAATTATAAAGATCAACTTAAGTAATACAACAAGTATTTAAATGTCCATTTGTGATTAGTGACTAACAGATTGGGCTTACTTCTCCACAACTGTGCCGATCTCTATACACGTCTTCTCTGCAGCCTCACGGAACACTGGATCTGGGTGTGCTACTTTCACAAAGTCAGCCTGGTTACAGAGAGAAAAATAACTAAGTCACAATACAATGGGATACTAGTTCTTGTCTTATGCACTGGTCATTCAATACATGCTATTTTGATTGAACATTGATACGAAGCACATGTAGGATGCTTTTAATGAATGACTTTATGTCATTGATTTCTCTGTGAAATGTGGGTCTGTGAAGTCCTTTGAGACTACATTGTGATTAAGGGCTATATAAATAAAATTGACTTGACTTTAGAGATTTAATGGAATGTTTTGTTTTCTAATCCCTACAGGAGCAACAAGGATCTGCTACAATAGCTTGCATGGCATACTGTCAACTAATGTACATCAACCAAGTATAAATGCATAGCATCCAAACAACAATGCCCAAGCTCAAATGTAGATTGTATTTTAAACTTACCAAATCAGCCACTTTACACAAACCATCTGACAGCTGATCGAAACAATCCACAGTTTCCACCCCTGGGGGGCTGACGCATGTTTTCTCCACCAGGCGCTGAGTGTCCTTCAGGGCCCTCTTTGTAACTACATCGAAGCCAGCAGGAGAGCTCAACTCTGGGACTCCAAACAAACCCTGTCACCAGAGGTCAAACACAATGTATTGCCACGTAAATCGACAGTAAAACTTGTCATTTAGACTTCAGGACAACAACATAGTATCACAACCTGTTTATCTATCTATCTATCTAATAAAGTCTATCTAAATAAAGGAAGGAATATATGTCTGTCTGTCTGTCTGTCTGTCCTTCGAGCTCCACAACCGTTCACCCGATCTACTTCACGCTTGGCGGGTGTGTTGCTGGGCACCCAAGGACGTGCAGTGTCCAATTTGGACACGCGACGCGTGTAATATCAATAAACTTTGATTCGTTTTTTGTCAGCGTTGCCAATTCATGAATGCGGAATCCGGAACTATGTCACAAGGAAAGAGGAGGAAAGGGAGGAGCAAAGGCAGGAAGGAAGGAAGGAAGGAAGGAAGAATGAAGAAGGGGGGGGAGTGAGGAAGGAAGGTGGGAAGAAGGAAGTAAGGAGAGAAGGATAGAAGCATGAAGG
The DNA here is from genome assembly GCA_900302355.1 of Cyttopsis rosea. Classification (NCBI taxonomy): domain Eukaryota; kingdom Metazoa; phylum Chordata; class Actinopteri; order Zeiformes; family Parazenidae; genus Cyttopsis; species Cyttopsis rosea. The sequence continues at coordinate 14,284 of OMKR01044239.1, read as the reverse complement.
GAGGAAGGAAGGAAGGTGGGAAGAAGGAAGTAAGGAGAGAAGGATAGAAGCATGAAGGGAGGAAGGAAGGAAGGTGGGAAGAAGGAAGTAAGGAGAGGAGGATAGAAGAATGGAGGAAGGAAGGAAGGTGCGAAGAAAGAAGAATGGAGGGCGGGAGGAAGGAAGGAAGGTGCGAAGAAGGGAGGGAGGACGGAGGGAGAGAAGGATAGAAGAATGAAGGGAGGGAAGGAGACAGGAAGGAAGGAAGGAAGGAAGGAAGGTCCTCTGTCCTTATTATGCCAGTTCTGGCATAACAGGCATGTTTTGCACTTGCACTAGTTTAGCCAAATACATTTTCATGTAATGGAATTTGTCTTGGAAAGAATTTGTGCGTTTATATAATATAAATAAATATATAAATATATATATAAACTCCTTAACAGTCTAAAATAAAGAAGAAAAAAACAGGAAAATATACAGAATGTATACAAAATATACTACAACACGTGATTCTACGCACACGACACATCACAGGGGGCTGGGCGGCAGCACGGTTGCCATTACCCTGCGTGTACCGACATAAACACCGCGGTGCTGTTCCTGCCCAAGGTGGCGTCTGTGTTATTACAATAATATCAAAATACCAACCACGTTGTGCTCCAACTCCGGGCTTTTGACCGGGGTGTTGAACGCAGCTCCGACGGGGGACCACGTTGTGACATTTCTCTGCGCCAACGCCAGAAGCCGCCCGTGCTTCACGAAGCGCACCAGCCGCCTGCACGCAGACATCGTGAGCTGACTCGCGGCTATAGAGCGGCCAGCGACGTCGCACGTCCCGAGTGCGGATCAGTCCACGCCGAGCCGACTAATGACACCGGCACTTTCGTCAAAACATGCAGCGTAAATAACTCATTTCGCAAAAAGGACTACAGTAAAAACAAGAACATAAACGTAACAGCGGTGTAACTAAAATATCGGGTCGGGTGACTTTCAGAATCGAAACGTGTAATTATGTTATTCTTCCAAATAGAATGGCGGTCTCGAAAGTGCGGAAAGAGGAAACAGATGCGACAGATTGTCACGGGATGACAGCTGTGTCGTCATCAGGGCGCGACGCCGTCTTTGTAGTTTTTTTCTCCTTTGTTTCTCCCCCATTTCCATAGTGTCAAGTCACATAAGTTGCGCTCAATAGTCGTTGTTTTGCGTCTTGTTAAACGCATATAAACACGTAAAAACAACTTATTTTATATAGGAATCGTAATGAATGTATCCTTGTGGCATACTTAACATGCTGGAGAAGTTGAACTGTGGTTCTCAACTTGGGGCCCTGAGACCCCGAGGGGCCCTTCCAAGAGGTTTGGGGGGTCATTAATGGTTACTTTTAGTTAGACCGTTATTTATCATTTACGAGACATTACCGCCGCTATCGGATGCACAACGAGGACGGTTTTGATCGTCGTTTCACCGTTATCGCTCACAACGGTAAACACCGGTATGGAGGTTTGGATGAAATCATATACTAATCTTTTCGGATTGGGTTCCCAGAGACAACAACCACATGTTATCAAATGGAGATCAAATTGACGGTCCTCGATATGAAAAAGGCCGAGAATAACCGCCGTTGCACTTGCCGCAATCGCGTCTCGATACCGAATGATCGATGTGTTAACGTTTGAAAACCGAAGTAAACCTCAAACACAAGAATAAGCTAGGAAATTGCTTTATTTACCAAGAGAAATAACTCAGTCATTGCACTCCACAACCACATTGAGTTATAGGATCTCTTGTGAAAACGGTTTATTAAATGTGTAGTATGAAAACATTTAACAAATTTCATAAAGCAACTCTATTTAGAAACCTCCCCTAAAACAAAACTAACCCATGTGACTGGCAAAAAAAAAAAAAAATTTTTTTTTAAGTCAAATGAAAAAGAATTTAATACTGAAAGGAGATAACACAGAACAATAAGTCTTCCCAATATGAGAAATCACAGTATTTTTAAGTGTCTTGTACTTATAGCAAATAAGTACCAATTTGCAACATATGGCAAGACAATGCAGTTGACAAAAAGAAAAGTTAATGCTCCAATTTAAATAAACACCTTGCTACTTGAATGAACATTGCAATCATTTGATGAGTTCATTCTCAATTTAATATTTACATTTATTGACTAGAATATACGAGGAAAAAAAACTAGGGAAAAGGAATTCATATTTGTACATTTTGGCTCATATGAACAAGTCACAATAGCGTCAAGCATAAGTTTGTGAATTTAGCCAATATTCGTTTGTCCCAGTGAATGTGCTTAAGACATCTTCCACCTCGAAAACCATTTCTTGTCCTTACGCTTGCCAGTCACTTTACAAAAACAACTGCATGTCTGAGACTACAGTAAACTTAGTTGACCCCTGAGTTTCTAATGCAAAACTAGTGTATGAAATACCTCATTACAGTGTATCTTAGTGCAAGCCAGCAATATGCTTGATTAAAGAGAGGTATATTAGATAGCACCCAAGCTGACAATATTCCCCAGAATGGTTATTCTGCTGGCGCAAAAAAAAACAACAAAAAAAATCACAAAGAGCAGTATGGGAGGAGGTGTCTTGCTCTGTATCCTTGTGAAAATCCAGCAGCTCAAATGCTTAAATTCATTTTACATTTATAAACATGTTTTATTTTTTTATTTTTTATTTTTCATAGAAATTATAAATATCCCTGAATGAAAAAGATTCACAGCATTTTCTTCTTCTTGAGGACTCCAGTGCTACTACCATTTCGTGGCCATCAAGTGTCTTCAAGGTCTCCAGTTAGTGTCTCTATTCCTCCTAAAACCAAAAAGGTCCAGCCATTACGTCCTTCATTCGCTGTCGTTGTACGTTACCCTCTGCTTGCCCCGATTCCGCGTGGTGATGCGCATCTTTCGCTGCGGATTGCCGTAAGACTCGTCGCTCCCCGACTCCCTCGAGGCGACGCTCCGGCGACGCTCCCGTAACTGGCGCCCGGCCGTCTTCTTACAGACCCTGGACCGGCGCTTGTGACCGCTCCTCTTTGGACTGCTGTGGGACCCTGAGCTGGAAGTTGAGTTTTCAGAGGCGGAGGAATACCGCTCAGAGGCGGAACTGTGGCTGCTTTCCTTCCGTTTGCATTTTGGCCGCCGTGGGTTCTTCTTCCCTCGCCCCGGACGACCGCCTTCCTTCTCCCTTTCATCCGAACCGGGCTGAGAGGAGGCATCTTCTTGACTGGGACTAGCTTCTCGCTTGGGTTTGCAACGAGATTCCCTTTTCGGCCGCTTTAAGGAGCCAGACCTCGTGTCAGTCTTTTCACCATCACTATTTATCTCGGGCACCAGATCTTCGTCTCCACCCTTCTCCTTCTCCTTCTCCTCCTCCTCCTCCTCAGAGTCTGAGGTGTAGATGCGTTTTCTCTTAGAAGGAGGTTGGCACGTGTTGTTCTTGCCGTTTCTTTGTTTAACTCTGTTTTTAGATGTCGAGTCTTCCTCGGAGAAAGAGTCGTCACTGATGTATTTGTTCTTCGCTGCGGAGCGGGTGCTCTGCCGTCTATCTGACCAGTTGTTATCTAAATTATTATCAGACCGCTCATCCGACGATCCCGTCGAACGCTTCCTCCTCAACTTCTTCCTGGGCTTGTTTTCCTGCTCAGAGCTCTCTGAAACGGAGGCGTAATGCGGCCGCTTGGATTTGCCCTCGCTTCGCTTCGGTCTCCTTTTACGCACATCGTCTTCGGAAATCTCGGAGCAGTTTTTTCCCGCTTCGTCGTCTTCAGATTTCAGTCTCCTCCTGCGCAAGCTCGACCTCTTCGGCGGATCGCTGAGTTCCTCCGATTCCACGCCATCACGCTGGTTAGTTGAGGCAGACGGTTGTTGCTGTTGTTCTTGGTGTTGCGACGATAGAGCTTTGCCCTGTCTGGAAGAGTCCTTGTGGTTTTCCCTCACCAACTTTCTCCCGTTTTGGTGCGGGTGCTTCTTGGGATGGTAGTCTTTATCCTCCTCATCGGAGTTGAGCGCAGGTTCATTCTGCGCCTTCCTGCGTACAGTGTGCTCTACCTCGTCGTCATCGTCGCTCGAGTTAAGGGTACGCTTGCTTTTCCTGGGTGAGGCGGTTGCGCCGCTGCTGGAGGAGGCCTGGGACACGGCGTCCTCTGCTTTGGCGTCCTCCTCTGCTTCGCTGCTGCTCTGACCATTCACATGGGACAAGACGTCTGGAAAAAAAGGGGGGGTTTAAATGACTGATTGACCATTGAAAATGCTAAGAAAAGAGGCAACGCACGTGAAAACACAAGTCCGCCAACAAGGAAAGTAAATTCTCACCCTTTGCCTTCATCCTCTGTCTACTGGCAGTCTTACGGTCTCCATTCTGCCGATGATGGGAAGAGGAAGAGGCATCGCTCTCATTACTCTCATCATTGTCCTTAGACTCACCAGATGACTCCTTTGTATTTTGAGAAGCTGAAAAAAAAAATCATATTTATGCAACAAGCAGAAGAAAGAAGTCAGCATAACTTATCAATGTACAGTTACAGTTCTGAAAGGAATTCAAGCTGTATATTTCTTAATTGTCGAAACCATGTCCCCCACACAGGATTTGTGATGGAAACAACACAAACAAACATGCCAATGCTGCTCGCCAACCTTGCGCTGACGAGGACTCCTCGGAGTCGGAGCTGCTCTGGATCACTGCGGTGCGCTTGCTGGCCCGCACGGCTTGGCGCAAGCTGCTCCTGGTTAGCTGGTCCTCCTTCTCCTCTTCCTCCTCGTAGTCTTCATCCAAGACGTCGAGGAGCTTCATCTTGTTGATGGCAGCCCTGGCGGTCTTTCGCTTCAGCGACTGTCGGCCCACCGGCTCCTCCTCCCAGTCCCCCTCCGTGTCCGCCCATGATGCCTGGCTGAGCTCGCCTCGGTGAGCGTTCCTCCGGCGCAACGGCCTATGGCCTTGGCCGTTCATCTGAGCCCTCCCCACTGAAGGTGAACAAAAAGGGATCATAAATTTAGACCAACACATTGAAGGTTCACGTTTGTTTTTCAACCATCATCTCTCTTGAATTATTAGCAATTCTCAAATAACTCTCACAATATTGCCTTCTAGTGGCGTAGTTTGTTGCTATGCAAAGGGAGGATTACATTTTTTATTCGAACATTATTTGGTGGAATTAAGACAGTTTTATGATGCTACGCTTACTTGAGTCACGTTACAGGCGATATTTACCTGCTCGTTTCCTGTCGGCGGCAGCGCTGTTCCGGGTCAGCCGCGTGCTCCTGTTGCTCTGAGTCCTGCTTGGGTAGCGACGGCGCGAGGAGACAGAAGACTTCTCTCCGTCTTCGCTCTCCTCACCTTCGGTGGAGAATGCATCCTCCTCGTTGTCATCATCCTCTTCACTGTTGCTCTCAGTTACTGGGAGTGAAAAGAAAAATCCGTAATTTAGGGTTTCTCACCTTCAATAGGAAACTGTTGACTTGGCAATTAACACTTTGATTTCGCTTAAGCTGGAAGACGCCGACTGTACTAAAGAAACTGTACAACAGTCATTTTATTATATATTTATATATATATAATAAAATAAAAGTCACCTTTTTTCCTCTTGGCCTGATTGTTTCTTCTGATTCTTGGTTTTAATCTGGTCTCTCTTTTGTGACGATGCTGTGAAGACCCTGATCGGTTCCGCCCCTCCGACCTGCTCAGTGGCAGCTCACTTTCAGAGTCTGAAGCAGCAAATACCAGCCCACATAGAGGTTATTAGAATCAAGCGGGGAATTTACGGGTTAAATAAGAAGTACACATGCTCTTTGTGAGTGCTATTAGTAAAGCCACAACTCTACAGCATACACAAAATTATCGGGTTATCTCCCGATCAGGGGCCTTTCTGTGTGGAGTTTGCACGTTTTCCCCGTGTTCGCATGGGTCTCCTCCAACATAAGGACCCTGACTAAAAACGTGCAGAACACTTCCTGTCCTGTCCCTGACCACGGCATGGACCCACCACCTGGAATTGGTCCCTGGGCGCCGACAAAGTGAGGGCTGCCCACTGCTCCTGGCTGCCCCTGGAGGAAGGACGGCCAGGATGGGATAAAAGCAGAGACTGTATCTCATCGTTCGCCACTCCTGCATGTGTGTGTGTCACCCTCCGCATGTGTGTAGTATAATGTGTGATTAATAAATCATTCTTCTTCTTCTTCTAGTTAATACGTACTTATAAATATTATATTCCATTTCTGCCAAGTCTGTTCCGCTAGATACCACTAAATTCTACACATAGCACCTTTAAAGTGGTGATCCATAAGCTCATCTGTGTTAGGTTACATTAGTCCCAGAATTTAATTCAAAACTGCAACTCAAAAAATCGTTTATCAAATTGTGCCTTTGCACTACTTGCACGTACCCAATCAGTAAAATTACGGGAAAGGTGGACCCCGCAACCAACAACAGAGAACATATAGAGGAGCGGCGGACCCCGCCACCAACAGCAGAAAGAACATATAGAGAAGCACATGTATAATGCAGATACATTGAATGGTCGTTTCTTTAAAAGTGCCAGCTAAATTAATTATCAAATGTAAAATAATTTTTTAAAACAAAATAATGTTATGGATCATTCCAATCCAAGCACAACACCTAGAAATAATTAATGAATGTATTAAACTCAGTAATGAAAGGGAAGAGTAGGGCTAAGTGTCTGAATTTGTCTATCATGGCTCTTTCCACAACACTGTTAACTGTCATTGTATGTTTCATTCAATAGAGATTCCAGCCAAATTAGCCAAATTGCCAACTCTAAACGTAGCATTGTTCCTCCCCGCAGCATGCTGCCTTTGCTTCTGAAGGACGGCCTGCTGGTGCCCTATACGGTGACCTCGCTGGCCTTCCTTGTCCTCAGCATGTACCTGTTGTCGGCGCTGGAGCGCTCCTCCTCCTCCGAGCTGAAGCTGGAGGGCTACCGCCGCCTCTGCTTCCTGCTGCCCAGACTGGACCTGGCACGGGTCGTCAGGTGGAAGGTACATGCAACTCAACCAGACAAGGGCAAAAGCATCTAGCATCAAAAGTGACATTAAACAAACGTTCAAGTTAAAACATTCACTTTTAAATTGTTATTCGTATTTGAGTTGGCCTTAGAAAGCCCATATGAAACCACCAACCCAATGTAATATGAGACCTTTTGGATCTTCCGAGTGTCAGTATTACAAATATGAGGAAGAGAGGTGCTACAGAGCAGCTGCTGCAGACAAAAAATAAACTAAATTGTCTGCTGTAAACCAAAGGTAATGTAACCAAAAGCTTTCAAACACACTAAGTTTCCAGTGCAGAGTGACACCTAGGCAGAAAACGGCACGACACAACAAAGACTTATCTACATAGAAACAAATGTCCGGTGTTGTAATGATCAGGATAATTCACAATATTGTTGTCGCATTAAAAATACAGAATACTGTTATATAAGATGAAGAAAATGAACAATCCCAAAAAATACACCACTGGAAAAACATTTGTTGCGTCTTTTCTCACTCTAAGCATTCAAATTCGTTATTTGAAAGTTTTATTGGTGTAATGCAGCCAGTGACATGTAAGTAATGAAATTCTTAATCTTCAAGATATTTACAAAAATAAATCACATAAATAATAATACAATATATATAATATAAAATAAAAACATAATAAAAATGCTGTTTTCAAAAATTAATAACACACACTAAACTTACACTAAAAATCCCCAAATCCCCCCCCAGTAACTTGGTTCAAGTTCCCCCCTGCCCTTGTCCTCTGTCGCAGATTCCCTCGCGGCTCCCACCACAACGGAGCGCCACTTGACCTAGATCGCGTCGGTGCGAGAACCGTCTGTACCCAACTGTATAAATAAAGATCATGTGCTGCCGTAAGCTGTGTAAGCTGCCCCCCCCTCCGCCCCCGAACTGAAGCCAAAAGGAATTATTTCTCACTTATTTAGGTTTCCGCAGCGTCTGAAGGTGCGGCACCGGTAGGGTGTCTTTTTATAGAGCACGTCATTAACACCGCTCTGCCTACATATATTTATTTACACAAGCGGCATAAATAACGAGGCCCGCTGATGCCGATAGGGTTTCACTGCTGGAGGGGGCGGGTGGTGCTGAATAAGGTGTTCCGTCCTTCCACTCCACTTAGCCACTGTAGATCCCAAACAGACACATTGATTATGAATCCACATTCTCATAACCCTAAAATAAGATTTTACACACAACCCGTTTTCTTTTTCTATGTTATGTTATAATACAAACCATTAAGAAGAAGAAGCCTTTACGGTCCATTTTATTTAAGTCATGCAGTAATGAATACGCAATGTCATTTTAAGGAGGTTTTCTTTTTTCCAAACGAGGTAAATCGGCAATCCCATATTTTGGTTTAGGTTGAAATGAAATTGAGTGGAAAAGCCAACTGTTTTCGCTAACCCTATTTAATCTTTGTATCATTTAATTGGAAGCAGTCATTGGTGAGCGATAAGCCAAAACACCCCAGAGAGGGGCCGACAGGTAGTAAATCCACATTCACTCCTTGTCGAGCTCTTGGTGCCAAAAAGTCAAGATACGAGCGGTCACCGTGAAGGCATATGAGGCCAAGCCATCTCAATAGTACATTCCCATTCCAACATAGTACATATGTTGGAATGGGTCCACAGACACCTAACGGTCACTCCCTAGAACAGGGGGTTCCAACCTTTTTTCCCCCAGACACCCCCCCTAAATCAAACTTGATTCAATCTGAGACCCCCCTATTTAAAAGATGCCACCATGTAGTGCATAGGGCATATAATACATTTTAACGTAGTCATGGGTCTTGTTACAATTTCTTTTCAAACTGTATTTTTTATTTATTTTTTTAATCAAAATTTGATTAATAATATGCCTTAAAGCGACCTCTGGCGACCCCATTTGGGGGTCTAGCACCACAGGTTGGGAATCACCACACCCGAGTGAAATGGGATCAAAAATGCATTGATTCAATGTATTCTTGGCTCATCCTGCCTGGTGAAGACGGGTGGACCACAATGTGAAATGACTCACTATATTGAGTCTTTCATAACTATGTGATGCTGACCACCGGATGAGTGATACAATGCTTTACAGCAGTACCGTCCTGTGTGTGCTGTCTAACACATGGTACAATGTCATCATTTCTGCTTGACACACTGTTCCTCTTCTTGTCACAGTTCTACATCAGCATCGTGGCCATGGCTTGTTTAAGCTTCGCCAGTGTCGCACTCGCCCCTCCGACGCGGCTGCCGGATCTATTCCCCGTGCTGGTGTCGGCCTTTTCCTTCCTGCACTTCCTGGGAATGTTGGTCTACTTCCACGTGGTCCAGTTCAGCACGCTGCACAGCCGGAAGGGACAGAAAAAGACCAACTGAAGCGGCGAACAGGGGTGGGGGTGGGGATACGTACCTCAAGATGTTTCGAAGAGACTGGGTTTAGCTTGTGTGGGAACATCCCGATTAACATGAACAGCAATGGCTGTTCGCTGGACACAAGCTAGAGAAGGTCCAGCTTTTTCTTTCTTCTACACAGGGATCTGCTCAAAATCATGTACAGTACATCAGTGGTTTGCCAAACATTCCAATAACGTAGGGCTGGGTGTCATTTATACATTTAATAACGGTATCAATACTGGTTAATATTGTCATAATGCCTGTTCCTAAACCTAAAAATTTAAAAATAATGGTATTGCCGAGTTGAAGGTCATATGCTGCTTTAAAACAATGAAGCATCTCTGACTTGCTTTTTCAAATCCTTTAACAAAAAGAAAATTACATGACACATTTAATCTCACTGAACAAACCTGGTTTAGTTTTTGGCTGAATTGATGAAGAGAAACGACTTTAGGTACTGAATGCAATGTACAGGATATTTCTATACTCAATACTGTCAATGCAGCCCTAATACTCAGAAACTTTTTTATACACATCAATAAATGTTTTGTACAAATTTGAATGGTCTTTGTTTTAAGAATTTATTTGGCCAATCCTTTTAGTTTTTTGTACAGTAATTTGTCTTGAATCAACTTCATAAAAACTCCATAAACTACTTTGACAGAATACTTTCAAAACCAATCTCTAGCAGAAACAAAGGCAATTACTAGACACAAACTACATGGTTGAAGGTTTTTACTCCATTAATAATTCAACACAACACCTAGATACTTCTCGGGGTCTGGCACAAAAGGATGGCAGATTTAAAATAAAACCAGCAGCGGGACAGGTCTTAAAAGAAAATAAATGATGGATGTGGCATATCTGAACATGATATCATAAAGTTGAAATACCACAGGAAAAAAGAAAAGGCACATGCAATCCCTTTGCCTCTGCCTGCGAGTTAATGACAGGCATTAAAAAAGAAGCCTATTACAACAATAAATGTTATCGGGTCAGCCTGTGTGTGAGGGAGGGTGATTCAGAGGACAGATTATAGGTGCCGGTCTCTTAATACGACAAACCACTTTTGTTGATAAAACTCCATATATACTATTCTGTCAAGTGGAACAAAAGTTGAGAAAATGACCCATCCAGCAGCCAACATGCAAAAACTATACACTTTGAATTTACGGTCATATAACTAATGGAGTACAATAAACACCCCCAAAATTAAGACTTAAAACAATTTGAATATTTAGATTATTCCTGAAAACTAAATGCAGTTGTTCTTTTAAGCGCACTTAACCACTAGAACTGGGCATTATATCAATATATTGTCTGGGATTTTGGTTCCAATATCGTGACATTGTTAAATGTTCTTCAAAGTTTTGCTAATATCGCCCACTGGCCAAGCCAGAATCCCCGCGCAAGTGGTAACTGCGATGAATAGTGGCCGAGAGTCTCAACCACTATTCATCCCAGTTACCACTTGCATGGGGAGACCACCAGTGCTGTCCTTACTGTTCAGTCACAGGTTTTGATAAGAAACAGAATTAGTCATATTGTGCAGAACGTCATCACCACAGAACGATGTTGTGTGGACATGGACAGCGAGGAGCGATACCGAGGAAAATTAGGCTTCTGTCATCAGCCAGTCACTGGCTAATCATCCGGAGACGCTTGGTCTCCTTCTCTCTGCAGGTCATTGTCCGCTCCGAGTTGCAGAGGGACACCGTGCAGAGGCCCGGCGGGAACACTGTGTGAGCGCTAAAGAGCTGCGGGGTGAGGGGGGTTACAGGGCTCTCCCAGTCCCAACTGGACCCACGTTGGGAGCAGCGGCTGCCGGAGGAGAAGGTGTGCAGGTGGGGTGGGGTATTAAAAACGGCGGTGACACCTCTTCCCAATCTGCGGAGGAGCCCGTATGAAAACATTAGTTTTGTTTATGGCCGTGCTCGCGTCGTCCTTCACGCGGCCTCTAAGGGTGATAAAGTGAGAGCTACGCGATCTACCTTGGGCCCAAATAGGAAATGTCCCCGTGAACAGCAGCTGTTGCGTAGGTCAGTCCGCTCGGCCGCGGCGAGGTCTCGGCCTTCCCAGGCGATGCCAAATAAAGAGACTACTGTGTGTGTTCGCTCTCCTGCGTTTCCCCTGTGTCCTTTTTAAATGTGTAGAGTTGGCTCAGTTGGAGGGGGCGGATCGTGCGGCAACCGCAATAATTGGGATGAGGGTTGTCTTCCGGGGGGGGAACATCGCTTTCTTAGCGCCGCGGCACGGCGTGTTGTCGTAGAATCAACATTTGTCAGCCGCGAGGCAGAGGCTCTGCCGGGCCGACGGAGAGCCCTCGACGCAGAGTGTTTCCGAGGCCTCACCGCTTTCCAACAGCCGTCACCGCCGACGATGAGCGACTGCCTCCGAGACGTCTCTGCCTCACCACTGACAGCACGGATTCCACATTCGTCTCCTGTCTTTTCTCCCCGGGAACGTTGGCACAACGGCTCCTTGAGACAGACAAGCAATTCCATTTAGCTGTCAACAGCCAAAAACGCCTTGTTGGCAAAAAAAAAAACAAAAAAACCTGGGGGGAATATTAGAGAGGAAAACATGATTCTAACCCCACTGGTACCTGGAGATATTATCGTACTCAACGGGATGGATGTCAACATTTACATTTTTGTTGCAGTTTAGCAACGGGTTGTTAGTCTGAACATTTAATAAACAAATAAATGATTAAGCCTGAGCTTTTACCTTTACCCTTTAGCCCATGATGGACTTAAGGAACTCGTAGGAGCTGCCCGTCTTCACCGCCCCTAGAGAGAACCGAAAGTTTGAATCAGTGTCAAAAACACGAGAAGCTGCTTGAAAATAAGACATCCTGACATTCCGAGGGTCGTATTTGGCCGTTTAAAAATAATGGATTGTGTTGGCGGCCAATTTGCCCCGGATCTCTGCGACACCCGGCGATGGTCACCGGGTCGTCAGAAATCACGTCTCAGAACGTCGCGGCACGCGCGCCCCCCTACGGTTCCGATCCAAGACGGCGGGCTTAATTCGCCCTAACATGCGGCTCCGCCGCTTCGATCGCGGCTGTGTATTCAATCCCAAAGCATAAAAAGCTGGCAGCTGTCCGTCGAGCCTCCCGGGATTGATGTGCCGTGGAATCCCGAGACTTTCCTGGATCCCGTGTACCCCCCTGACCCAGGGACCCCATCACTTTTATGACGTCTTAAGGAATCTTCTCTTTTAATACAGCCCATTACGGCCCACATACAAATCTTCCCCCGGTGTGGCCGCATCTACAGCCTGATCAATTTTTATACTGCTGAGCCACCCCCTTTTCCCCCCTCATTTTGTCATCTCCAAATTCATGTTGTGCGGGACTTTCTTATGGAAAAAAATAAGCAATAAAAATACATTACCGAGCCGAAGATGTGCACAAGTCAGTACTTAACCGTGACTGAAAAGCGTCGCCGAGAATAAAATTTGCTTCTGCGGTAAGCAGAAATGTTTAAATGTTATTTATTTTTATGCTCCTAAGAAAATATATTGTGAAGTGCAACATTGATCTAGCACATAACCATGTCTCGGCGTGGGGTTGCTGGGGCAGAATTTATGAATCCTTTGCACAACTCCTTTAATTGAATTTTCCAAATCTCTCGCCACACACAAATAATCAATACCTGCTACTGGGGGAAACTTGCCTCAGAATTATTATGGCCTTTCTTTTTCAATTCTGTAGTCATCAGCACATACAGGCGCTCTGGGTATTTGTAATGCCTGGACTGTGTCCCAGAGGATTTATTCCAGGCTGGAGCCTGATTGCTCACCAAAAGTGACTTCTCTGGAATGCTTAACTGAAACTTTTGTTAACCTTTAAGGAAGGCGGCAAGTGCTTCTTAACACCGCGCCCTGGCTCTGACGAGGGGAAGGAGTTTGACAGCAAGACCCACGTAAGACCATTAGAACAAGGTAGACCATGCATGAAGGAAAGGAAGAAGAGTTTAGCTGGAAAACACAATGAAAGTGGGATCAGATGCACATTGAAGTGAAATAAGTCCTTGTGGATTTACTGTGGTGCCCTGGCAGGATGGTGGTGGTGAAGGGGGGATTGGTTTGGCATCTGACAGGGACAGAAGGTCCTGAACCCAACACACTGGGTGGCTCACATCAATTTATTTAAATAAATTACTTAATGGGGAAAGATATGAATATATTACACAGAAAATGCATGAGACTGCAAAAATCCATCCAAAAGATGCCCCTCGTCTTGGTTAAGATCCAAAAACCCAAGATTCCGCACCCAACCAAATTATATACACACATATATACAGTGGTGTGAAAAAGTGTTTGCCCCCTTCCTGATTTCTTATTTTTTTGCATGTTTGTCACACTTAAATGTTTCAGATCATCAAACAAATTTAAATATTAGTCAAAGACAACACAAAATGCAGTTTTTAAATGAAGGTTTTTATTATTAAAGGAGAAAAAAAATCCAAACCTACATGGCCCTGTGTGAAAAAGTGTTTGCCCCCCCTGTTAAAACATAACTTAACTGTGGTTTATCACACCTGAGTTCAATTTCTCTAGCCACACCCAGGCCTGATTACTGCCACACCTGTTCTCAATCAAGAAATCACTTAAATAGGACCTGCCTGACAAAGTGAAGTAGACCAAAAGATCCTCAAAAGCTAGACATCATGCCGAGATCCAAAGAAATTCAGGAACAAATGAGAAAGAAAGTAATTGAGATCTATCAGTCTGGAAAAGGTTATAAAGCCATTTCTAAAGCTTTGGGACTCCAGCGAACCACAGTGAGAGCCATTATCCACAAATGGTGAAAACATGGAACAGTGGTGAACCTTCCCAGGAGTGGCCGGCCGACCAAAATTACACCAAGAGCGCAGCGACGACTCATCCAAGA
>OMKR01044236.1:3746-19040 GCA_900302355.1 Cyttopsis rosea | reverse complement strand
ACTGATTTGAAATGAGGACAGCTATTGATTGATTGGTGATTGCACATTTAAGTTAATATTTTCTTCTTGATATTATTTAAATGTACAATATTGTTAATAGTTTCTATTTGTATTATAGTTAATTTTTATTTTCGATGTAGGCTAACTCCGTTTCCTTATCGAACGAAACAAGCACCATGCGTAAAGGGGACAATTTGCCAGTCTCTCTCATAACCCCCCCATCACGATTCCATACGATGTTCTCAGGCTTCTGCCACACAAAAATTTCAATTCCCACATAAATTTGGCTTTTTTTATAATGTGTGAAAAATCCGAAAATAATAAGCCAACAGCAAATTAATGTTCTTATGTTAAACACTTCTGTGTTCCAAAAAAATGTAGCCTTCAAATAGTACAAATGGATGAAAAGGGGGTGGTCAAATATATAATACTTGCTTTTATTACTATTTGATGGTCTTCTTTTAATGTAAAGCACTTTGAGTTACATGTATTATATATATTATTATAATATGCTCAAATATGAAACGATGTTCGTAACTCCACTTTATTTTTTGGAGCAGTTTTTTTTTACCCCTGTGTTCTAGGGATGGCAGTTTTTGAGCCTGCCTATGCAAATGAGTATGATAATGGAATCTAATTAGTTCGCTTCAGATGTCCAGGCCCGTTCGCCACAACATTACTGATTTATCCTCAAGCTACCTAGCACTGGATCCACCAGTCATCTTTTGTACTCTCTCTCTCTCTCTCTCTGTCTGTCTACTGTCAGTGCGCCATCTCTCTCTCTCTCTCTCTCTCTCTCTCTCTCTCTCTCTGAATTCATTTCTCATCCCATTTTCCTCTCTCTGTGGGCCATTTTTCATTTTTTTGGGGGTCGGGTTCTCACCTCTGTCCTCACATTCTCGCATTGTGACACATTCTTCGTGACATTTAAAAAAAATCTTTCACTCTCTTTCTCCCCCGTGCGTAACGATTGCCCCACCTCCCATCATTCTTAAGTCTCTGGTTTTCCTTTTTCTGCTCTTCGTATCCGGTGGACTGTGCTCTCTCTCTCCATCCATCCCTCTCTCTCTCTCTCCTCGTTTCTCTCTCTCCCCGAGGATGGCTTGGGTATCGGCCTCTCCAAACACACACACCCTCCTTAATCTCCCTCTCGCCTCTTACTTTTTACGTTCTCTCCACACCACCAAAGGATGAAGCATCGAACATCGGACCTGATAAGGACCACTTCCCTGGAGGCGTCTACCTGTGGCGCTCTGCACCAGCAAATAGACTCTCACCCTGTCTAGCTTTAACATTGCATAGTTTAGAAATACAATAACCTATGATTTGACATATTATATTATTAATTTTGCCCACTTGGCATCCACTACAGCCTGATCATCCTGGAAGGCCCTCCTTCTGTGGTCCCTTCTCAAGGTTTCTTTCTTTTTTTCCCCAAAAGGGTTTTCTGGGAGTTTTTCCTGGCCCAGGGTTCAGATTAGGGAAGGCCGTTGATTTCTATGTGAAATGTGGCTTTGTGAAGCCCTTTGAGACTGTATTGTGATTACGGGCTGTAGAAATAAACTTGACTTGACTTGAATAGTCACGCAGCAAAAAATACTGTTTCACTGTTGGGTGTGTGCATCCTAGCTAAAACATTTAGCAAACCTATT
Organism: Cyttopsis rosea; assembly: GCA_900302355.1. Taxonomy (NCBI): domain Eukaryota; kingdom Metazoa; phylum Chordata; class Actinopteri; order Zeiformes; family Parazenidae; genus Cyttopsis; species Cyttopsis rosea. Next base: position 17,388 of record OMKR01044236.1, on the reverse strand, counting down.
TTATTTATAATTTATTCTTATTTCTTTAATGGAAGATAAAATGTCTCGAAAAATCTCCATGGATCATAGCATATTGGGCTATTTTCCTGTCGGTCTATCTTTTCACGGGACTTTTGAGAACTCTGCTCTAGAACAGTTGATATAAAGTAATTACATTAGCACTGTAGTCACGCAACAAAAAAATAAAATACTGTTTTACTGTTGGGTGGGTGGATCCTAATTTTAATTTATTCACAATTAGCAACCTATTGATGTTATTTTATTATGAACGGTGAAACATCTGGAAAGGTCTCTATGTATCATAGCATGTTGGGCTATCTATAGATCCTTTCATGGGACCTGTGAGAACATCGCTCTCCAATTTAACCCCTGGTAATGGTTCCCTTCCTGTACACCCACACCGGCAGCAATTAATGAGATAATTGATCTCGGTGAGTAGCGGTGAGGAGCTACATTAGATCAGAACAAAATTTGCGTGCAATTTCGGCGCTTATCGTTTACAAAGTTGGATTTCAAAAATGGTGGAAATTCAAATCATTTTGGTGGTATTGCTTTCCTTGATGTGTCCCTGTTCATTTATTAAATGCATGAAAATGCGCAACACAGGGAGCAAGGTCAGGACTTCCAAATCAAAGGATTCTAGCTGCACTTGTAGAACTAAGAAGAACATTTGATTTGATACACCAACACGTCTCGGCACATGGTCAGATAGCCCTGATGTAGACCTTATGCAAATTTAACAAATAATCTAGAGTAAAGTGTGGCTGGAATCCTTTTAGTTCATCTACACATCTATCCATAATTAACACTGCTAGATGTACCTGGTACGGCCAGATGATCGACTATCCTGCAAAATTTGACAGGAACACTCACAAGTTGCAGCTCTGTGGTGATGAAATGGCTGCGGCTGTGATGTAGGTTTAGGAGCTGTGCAGTTCAGAAAGTTAGACAGAGACAGGGAAGCCTGCACTTGTCCTCGACTGTGACAGACAGCGGTTAAGATGCCACATTTCTATTTGACCCAATTTATGATAACATTTCACGAGGTAATGCTTCCAGAGTCTTCCAGAGCGGTGGCGGTTTTATTTTGTTGAACTTTACGATTCCGAAGTCCCGGCCTCCAGCCACTTTTGATTTTTATTCATTACTTACACATACTTCACGCTTCATTCATTCATTCATTCATTCATTCATTCACGCCCGTGGGCGAAACCTCAAACGCCCTGTCAGAAGGATAACATCATACACCCATATTCGGGTAAATCAAGAGTCAGTAGTCACCATCGTGTAATTGTGTAAATACTGTATAAATTGTTGGAGGACTTCCAATATCATAAATCATAACATCTATATGTAAAAATTTGTTTTGACTCTGTGAGCAATTCTATACAGTTATGTAATTTACCACAGAGAAAATTGAAAAAGACAAAGAATACAAAACAAACAAACATTAGCAACTGCAATAGCCCTGGGAACCTCCAGCGATGTAACACCACTTGACTCCTTCCGAGATCATGACCGCTAATGAGACACCGTTGAAGCTTTTGTGGAAGCGACATCACTGAGGCCTTTTTTATGGTTGGCAGCATTCATTTCTGTGAATATTAGGACTAGGACATTACTGTTGTCACAATATCATTGAGTTGCTTACGAGGTAAGACTGCCTTGTGTTCAGCAACGTAATGGTATTGTGACAAGGGGCTGTCACGATGGTGTGCATCGCTGAGTATTTCTCCAAGAAACAAAACACAACGACGTTGTTTGATGTCCTAGATACGCGATCGGCACGCGATCGGTATTACCTTGCTAAGAAAAAAGCAAGGCAAAGTAGGTCGCGGGGAAAACTTGATGATTCCCCTCACGTCACAGTCTGACACTGAGACTGACTCATCATACACAGTTTACAGAGGGACACAAAGTCACAAAATTGCCGCTATTAGGTCGATGTTTCCTCATTTATAATCTCAGATTAATAACGGGGGCTTTTCTTTGCCAGCCCCGCTCCGAGTATTCTTATGAATATTGCAAGAAACTGTGACTCAAGCGATGAAAATAGTAAACAAAGAGAAAACAGCTGCTGCTGCTCTCCAATTTGAGTAAGTGTGCATCATCAGATTTGATCACAAAGTTATTTACGAACATAATAGCATTAAAATAAATTATCTGAATTTGTGTTTTTCGCTTCAACCTACACATTTTCTCTTCTTTTGGTATGTATTATGTGGAAATGTGTGGGATTACATTACACTTACCTGGCTTCTACTTAGAATGTCTTGTTCTTTATTAAAAAAAAAAAATCTATTTGTAGACCTAATAAGCCACTGATTCTAATATTAGCAAAGCTTGTTCGTGATTAATCATTAATAAAGGACACAAGTGCAGCGCTGTCAAACCAAACATCAATGGTATATTTTCTTTTTTTGGACCGAGGCGATTGTTCCTGATTCTAATATCTATTTGGCTCTTATCATCATGGCTAATTTGCACACAACCCTTATATCTAAAAGCCTTTCATGGTGTCGACAGGGCATCTACATACAGTATGCAAATATGAATCAGCATCCAGTTTAGGAACAATTGGCGTCTATCACCAGGTACACCTGTTTTATTTTTCCCCACATTGTTTTTCATGGAAAATTGAGGACCACCATGATAACCTTCTAGTCAAACCCCTAAAAATGTTGGATTTGTTTTTTTCCATCATATAATTTGGTGCAGTTGTACTCAAGGAGTAGGATGGGATCTTGGTTATAATGGTAGCCTCATATCAGACAGAATTGTCAACTCCGTCATCTTCAGTCTGACATTGTCTCCACTCTAACCCATTTCCGTGGGGGAGGGGGATTCTATTTTCCCTAACCAATCACTAGAGACCAACGCATCCGCCTGATCATTTTAAGTCGACACTGAATCGTAGCCATGCAAACATATCTGTTTTGCCGGGGTTTTAAGAGCGGAGCGGAGCGGAGCAAAGCAAAATCAATAAAGTAAGTAATTTGTACTTTTAATCGATTTAGAACAGCCTCGATAGCAGCGGCTATCTATATCGGCCGCCATTGCTGTTATTACTCCTCCAACGGCGTTAGTCCTGCCTGTGGTGCTGATTGACTAATAGTTAGTCCCGCCCGCCATCGGTGCTGATTGGCTAAACGTTAGTCCTTCTGCACCGTTCATTGGACAGATCGTTTTTTCAACCGAGAAATCGCTGTTTCATGTCACAATACCAGACCATAACAATCAGTCTACTGGATGGAATGGACGGGTTCAAAGGTCAAGACTCAGGCAATTATAATGGTGTTTCTGCCTCTTAATTTACAATATATTCTGGGTGAGGATGAAAATATGAATTTTTGCTTTATTTACTGGACTGGAAATCGTTTCATAATTCCATAATATGTGTTTACTGACAATAGATCCATATTCCCTAGCTTCCTATCCAATGAAGCCAGCACCAAGCATATGGGACTTTTAGTTGTAGAGATATTACTGAATGATTTTGGGAATCTCATTTTAGGTGATAATATTTTATTAAATCCTAGGGTACAAGTGGTTTCATATAAGATTTGATGTCACTGGACATTGGGCTGGTTTCAGTCTCTCAGGGAGAGAGGACAACTTACTGCAGCAATTTCAGAGGTCATTAAGTCCATTGAACCACCATGTTGATGGTGCATGACAATTATATTGACAATTGCATTCACACGCATATTATGAACAGGGGCAGCTGGTCGATTACTGGGCACAGACTGGGCATAGTGTGTGCATGCCCAAATTATATGGGTGCTCTGTGCTTATATTCCTCACAGTGTAAACTAAAGAGAGAGAGAAGGGGCCAAGACCTATTGAGGTATATTTTTCTTTCAAGTTTCTATTTAATCAGTGCTGAAGAGTGAATCAGGGCCATTATACAGTATGTGTGCAACAGCTGTAATATTGATTTCAGAGGGGATCGAGATTGGCAAATGAAACCAAATCAATGGGGTGATCAAGTGGGATTATAATGTGAACACCGCTCGGTGATTGCCGACGAAACTGCCGCCACTGCATTGCCTCAAAATGTTGCTTGAGTAACACTTATTTTGTCCAAGAAAGCCAAGACAATGTGTCAAACAAAAAGAAAGCGGGCTATGATGTAGAATGATTTGACACCCAGCACATTATCTGCAGCTAATGTTCCAAGACTACTCGGTCAGCCAATAGTAAGGGACTTCCAAACCTCCACAGGCCAATAGTAATAGACCTTGACATCTCTATAAACCAATGGTAATGAACCTTGACAGGCTGGGGGCCAATAGTACTGGACCTCAACAGGCAGCTGGCCAATAGTAATGACCGGACTGCGTGGCCAATGGGGTAGCAGGAGACAATATTCTCAGCATCAGTAAACCCGAGCAGTCACTGAGGAGACAAAGGGGTGGAAACGTGGATTGAGAAAGATCACACTAACTGCGATTAGACCAATTGAAGAAGGCCGATTATGATTGATGTCAAAGTCTGTACACTAGATTTCCGTACACTAGATTTGCTGTTTTGTTGATGGCCTAGACGTGGCCACGCCCCCTTTTAATCCATTTGAAAATTGTTAAAATAGATTAATTGTACAATTTCGATAGACATACTCAAGTTGGGGAAAAAATTAATGCTTTTGCTGGCAAAATCTCCCCATCTCTGAAGTCTCAAGGTTGCCGAGTATGCATTACAGACTTTTATGTACCAGTTGGCGGAGGACATGAAGTGAGAGTTTATGTCTATTTTAACACATTTATAAACGGAATGGAAATCAAATCCAGAAGTTTAACTCAGAGCGGTTGTGCATTTGTCCGAATCAGTGATAACTGCGGAGGGAATAATGTCAGTTTATTTTAATAACTGCTGGAACATCTAATACTTCATAGTCCTTTAAAAAATGTTACTCATAATTTCTTTAAAATAAATCATTGCTCGGTTTTGAACAGCTGAGTAAAAAAAAAACTGCATAACATAACTACTACTAACATTTTTGGAGCAGACTGTTTGTTTTGCTAATTGCGAGAACCAGAAGGAAGAATAACATTTAATTATCATGACATTTCAATTCTCATTTTTCGTTGATTAAACCTGAAAAGGGTCTTGTTTATTGCTTCTGTTCGTGTTTTCTAGCCATTTTAGAAAGGTACTGTGCCGATACCAATGCCGTCTCGCATATCAAATTCAAACAAGTCAAAAGGGTTGGGGATCACTCCTAGCCTCTTCAGAATCCCCTTAACCTCTGTAAATCCTGGATTCTGGTATCGGTCCTGGGAATTATTTAAATTGACTGGGCATTGGTTTGCACAGTGCATTTTACTGTAGCACAGCATATGGTATGATTGAAAGAGATTGTGTTGTTCGTTTTTATTTTATACGTTCCCTATTTTATACATTCTCTCTTTATTGGTTTTTGATATTAACTGGGGTTTTTTTTCCCAGTGTATAAAAAATGCAGTTTCTATTATAAGATTACATCTATAACAAAACACGGCAGTTATGAAGTTTGAAGTATGGAGGTTTGCCATTTTAATCAAATAGCAACAAACATGTGTCAACCATTTACAAACTGCCAACCTTTTCTGCTTTAATTAAGGAAACTTTTCACTTACCATTCTATTTCTATAAAAATGCATTTCTACAAATAATGTTGAACTTGAAACTTGAAAGCTAAGTTGAGTTTACAGGTCCATTTTACTTTCTATTTTGTTCTACCTCTTTTTTTTTTTTTTGATTGAACATTTCTGACCCGGGATTACATGAAGCAGGAGCAGATGGCAGCAAACCGTCTGCTGGATCTAACTTGGGGGGTTCCTACCCACGGCCAAACAAAATCATAATAAAAATAAATACATCCAAATAAAACCCACTAACACCAAAAGACATCGCCGCCATTAGTGTCGACTGTCATTCAGCTCCAATGACCCTGACTGGCGTGAGGCCCTCTTCCATCTGTTGGCACACTTGCCACAAAACATTCACATTGTAATTGTATTGACACACAGAAAATGTTAATTAATGACCTCAGCGTAACGTGACAATTATTGCAGGTGACCTCAAATTGCAGACATAATTGCCCAGCTGTCACATGCCTAACAAGGCCCTAATTAGCCGTTGTGATTGGTGTGAAGAACAGCGGATTAGCATCCATTTAATTGGAGACCTGAATTAGATAATGTCATGATCAGATGTGGTGGCAGAGGAAAATGAAATGTAGGCATTTATTTGGGAGAACCTTGTAGATTCTTAATAATCAGGGCAGCCCTTAGAGAAGGGATCAGCAATTGGTGGTCCACAGGCCAAATCCGTCTCACTAAAGAATTTCCCCCATCATTATTGTTTTTTGACATTAACTTTATTCCAGTGTAGAAAATTGCAGTTTCCATTCTATCATTTAATCCAATAATAACAAACATTGTAATTGTGGTCGGGCCGATGTTCCTCCTGTGGTTATTTCCAAGCTGCTAGCTTCTGGGGAACGATGAGAGTAGTCAGGGATTTCCAAGGGTTTTTCCAGCCTGCACCGTGACGCGTGCAAAGAGCCGTAATGTGTCTGATCCAGACCCGCCTGTTTCGGGGTGTAGTAAAGTTAAAGTTAAGGTGCCTGCAGAACATGTGGTTTCACTGCCTGAAAAAATAAGAGACGCTGCTCATGGTTACTTTATCCATGGAGATCTACTAGTGAGAAAGTGGGTGCCCTGTGTTGGTGAAGCGATTTTTCAGGTTGTTGTACCAGGTAACTTTCGTGATGTTGTGTTGCAAACGGCGTATGAGATTTGTGGGCATTTGGTGGTAAGGAAAACTTATGACCGTGTCTGCACTTTTCTTTTGGCCTCGGTTGAAGCGTGATGTCAAGACGTGCCATACATGTCAGCTCACTGGGAAACTGAGTCAAGTTATCAAGCCTGCTCCTCTTTGTCCCATTCCAGTCGTTAGCCAACCGTTTGAGCATTTGATCATAGATTGTGTAGGACCATCCAAGTATGGTTGCGCGTGCACGCTAACTGTGATGTGCCAAACTACAAGATATCGTCTGGGTTGCATAGGCAACCACGGTTCCATGCGGAGGGACCAGATCTAATGAATGATCGTCAGATCACGTAATTCAATTGAAAGACTTGGCATTCACGGCTGAAAAGACAGAGGAAGTGATGATCCCGTGGCTCCGTCCCATGGGTATATATTGTGGCTTGACTTCCGTTCTACCTCTTTTTGCTGCTGACTGCCTCGGAAGGGCACTGTACTGCAGCGCATTAATAGATCTGGTCCCTCCTGAGGGAACTGTGGTTGCCTCTGCAACATAGACATTTCCTATCACAGGGAGTGTGATCTATTACTCATTATCTATTACTATTATCTATTATCTATTACTGTATACCATACCATGCGATAGTATGGTGATCACCCGAGGGAGGTCTACGTAATAACGTACCCCTTGCTAGACTGTCTGTCCCAGACATGTCAGCGGACGTATGAGGGAAGATACTTGGCATACTCTCTGTAGCACAGGTGCCGTACGCCCACTATATAGCGAGATGCCAGTGGGTGACTTGCCTGGCCTGAAGCCGTCCAAGCCCACATGACATGTTGAAATTGCTGCTAGATAGTCTTTAAGTGTTTTCCCTCTGCAAATAGTTCCTGCAGGAACTCCAATATTGGCCCTATAGGGCAGTCAAAGGGGACATGTCCCCACTGTTCGCACCACTGGGCAAAAATACGTCACCTCCGGATGTACTGGTAACACATAGAGGGCGCTCTGGCACTTTGTATAGTGGCAACCACTGCATCTGAGACGCCAAAAGCTAGGATCTTCTCTCTCTCAGAACCCAGGCCCAAAGGCACCACAAGCCTGGGCATCGGTGCCAAATCATTCGGAGGGGGAGCTCCCATGAGTGACCCACACTCATGTCGCACAGATCGGCAAGGTTGTCCTCCCACACTTGGGTGCCACAAGGGGAAAAACATAAAGCGGTGCACATTGTGGCAGTGTCGGCTTGGTGCGCACTAAGCTGGGCACGTGCTCGCCTAGTCTGTGGGCCCCTGGGTCCATCATGCACAAGCTTTGGGCCTGGCTGCCCTGTGGGTGCACAGGCGTGGCGCTCAATTGGTCGGGCACGTCCCCGCTCATAGCCAATTGTTGCCTCAAAGGTGATATGGTATGATAAAAATTCCTCCTTGGCATAGCATGACACAATGGCATGCTTATTGATTGATGCTTATTAATGACGTTCATTCTATACGTTTTATTGTCGAATATGTAACTGGACTCAAACGGTGCTATGTGGAACTGTACGTAGCGAGCCGGTGTTCACAACGGGGGCTGCTGCGCACTTAAAGTGGCGGGCATGGAGGAATGTGATTCACACTTGGTGTGATTCATGGTTTGTATGTGTCTTGTTTTACACATGTGCTTCCCGGCTCTAAATACGGGGAGAAAAGGATGTTTTAAAGACACCGGGCAGCCATCCTGTTGCCCCCCCCCCCCTTCTTCCCGGGGTTCAGGGCCTGCTTACTGGGGCAGCAGGGCCCTGCAGTGGTCTCGGCCAGGATCGAGAATGGTCCTGGTGGGGTTGCAGTCGCTGCCTCAGGGAATGAGGAGGTGGAGGGGGGCCCTCCCGTTTCTTTTTTTTTTGTGTGTGCTGTCAGCATGCTTGGCATACAACAGAGAATTTGTATGCCATCTAGGACAGAGTTGATCTGCAAGTGGAGTTCAAATTCTCGACCTGCAATGCCGCTCTTTATTCATTCTTTAACCTCTTTAGCGCCACAAACCCGCCGGGTTCAATGCACAGTCCATGTTTAGCGAACTGTCTCGAGATCAGTTTTGAAGCTAGGGGTTAGCTTCCACTATCAATAGAAACTAGGCAAGCAGGTTAGCATGTCATGCTAACTCGCTGGGAAGCGGACGTAACATAGCTCCAAAGTCGGCGATCTTTTTGGGTTTGATGGGCTTGATACATTCAAACGGGTCCCTTGACCTCTCACATCAAGATATCTGAATGAAACTGGGCTCATGAGAACCGCGAGAGTTTCACAGCCATACAGGAGCAATACAACTATACAGGCTAAGTTAGCTTCTGGGTCCTAGACACCCGAGACACCCGGTGCAGTGAAAATATGTTATGTTTGCCTTTTTCTATTATTTATTTATTTACCTAAACAGTCATGGAATTGTATAAATTAGGTGTTGCTACAAAGCTGAGACTCTTGTGAATCCAAAGAGCTTTCAATGTGATGACAGCATATTTTTTACTTGACCTTGCTGTATAAAATGACCTATTGTGACAGAAAATGTATGGGTATGTAGGTTTTTCTGAGCCATTTTCAGAAAAAACTGCTTGTCATCCAATTGTCTAAATTGTCAAATTCACACAAATCTCCAAATCAAAGTTTGTAACCCCCTTTACACTCAATATTAATAATTTTATCAGGCGTAATTCAAAATATAATGTTTATTACCATTTAATTAATAGAAAAGATTGACAAGCTGTGTCAAGTCTCAGCTTTCTGATGGTGTAAGGCACTTGGAGTTTGGGGGGGTGGTGTGGGTCAGCAGTTGGTGCCACATACAACACCTCCACCTCACTCGGAATCCAAGAAATGGGCCTGAAGCTTAAGAGGTTAATTAACAAATTCTGCTGCAATAACTCTGTCCTGGGTATGACCTGTGGGATGACAATAGCACAGCTTTTTTGTTCTACAAGACGCCACCAATCCCCCTCTTTAGAGCACGATCTGAGCATGTTTTGATCTATAAACAACTAATCATCAATACTTCTCCAGGAGGTGGAGAATCACCACGGGTGAGACAAATAAACAGAAAGTGGATGGAAATTGGAACAGCAATTGGGCACGTGGCCACTTCCTGTGTTAGCTATGGCAGAAAAGGAGAGAAACAGAGAAGGATGTAATCAGGAGGTTGTTCGGGGGTGTATTCGGTGCAGGTGCTGATGCCGTGTATGTGTGTCCACCGGTGAGTGTGAAGGACTCGTCCCAATTAGTTCTGGTGTATGAGGTCACAACTATATCGTAGCGCCTCCAAGCAGCGGAAAAGGCCTCGCAGCCACCCATTGGACCCGCCACCATGTAGACACTCTGCGACCACAAGAAAGCTCCGAGCCTGCCCAACCCCCAGAGACACCCACACATGACCCAGAGGAGCACAAATCAGTCCCAGAGAGCGTGAGGTGACCCCGCTCCCCTAAAAAATGCACATGTTCGCTAGCGGCCCACGCAAAGGGGAGGCCCGCCACACTGTAACTGCCGCCCGGCCACAAGCCCCGAGCCCCCACCCACATCGCCGACTGTGAATGGAATGTTGTGTGAATGTTGTGAATGGAATGTCAAAATTATTCATTTCAAAGATTGCATTGGCCTGTTTTTCCTTGGACGTGGATTTTAGCCTCAGTCATAAAAGAGTCAACTCGCTCGCCCACTCTTTTGTGGGAATGACTTGACTCCTGAGTCATTTAAAAGATTTGCGAGTCCTTGTATTGTTTTTTTTTGGTTCAAAGGATTGTGGTGTGCTATTAGATTATTGTGAATTGGGAAAATGTTGGGAAACACTGTCACTCATGGTGTTGCGCATCCTGGCCTACACTATTTTCTAGGATTAGGATTAGGACGATGAGTTGATACCTTGGGTCCTTGGACAGACCACCGACCTGCCACTCTCCCACCTCCTATCCCTCTCTCTCTCTCCAGGCAATCGGCCATGCATCGTGCTGACGGCGCGCGTGCACCCGGGCGAGTCCAATGCCAGCTGGGTGATGAAGGGCACATTGGAGTTCCTGTGCAGCGACGACCCTGTTGCCCAAAGCTTGAGGGAGGCCTTTGTTTTCAAGATCATCCCCATGCTGAACCCTGATGGGGTCATCAATGGCACGTGAGTGTCACCATTGTACAATGATATTGATTTACAATTGGTGGAGACATAGCGGTGCTAAGGGGTGATAGAACAGGACGTTTTATCAGTCTGCATAATTGAGTGAGCAGATTGCTGTGATAGGCACATGTCATCATGGCGGATGATGTCAGATTGTCTCTGTAACCCCCCTGAATTTATACTAAAAGCTACAAATACTACTCAAACATGCAGAAAACTACTCTTTGAGTGTTTATGTTATGTTAACATACGTTTTCTGGCTTGTAGAATTCACAAGCTTGTCAACAAATTTACTGCAGACTTCCATGCTTTCCCGAACAGAAGCAATACGATACATTTAGCTCTGAGGTGGGAATCTGTTATACAACCTCGCAATTACTTCCTGGTGCCTCTCGAGCGGTTGCAATCATGGACCACTTTCTAATCTACAAGAATGAAAGAGCGCAGGTAGCAGCCTTTACCAACGATGGCTATCATAACTGGTGGAATCGATAATGAGTAAAACGATCTGTTGTGACCAAAAAGGAATAAAAATAGAAAGTTCAACCAGGAATGCTCACGATGTAAAGAAATCCCCAGTCCATAATGACAGAACAGATAATATTAAATATTACACAATTTTACACAATATGTATTGACAGATTGACAGAGACAGTGACAATGAGGTCTGGGATCCTGGCACAAATTAAGCCTGGCCAATCACTCAAGTTGACTTCCAATGATCAAAAAAGAAGGTTCTGACAGACAACTCTTGGATTTACTTTAAAATTATCTTTACTTATTATGCATCGTTGAGTTTGACGTCGGGACTCTACAGTGCATCACTCCCGGCAAGGTGTACAGCAAACATAGCCATACTTAGTGATCTGGAAATATAGGAGTGATGAGCTCAAATCCCCTCGTGGATAGAAGAGTAGAGCCCAAAACAGCATAGCAAAGCAGGCAGCAAAGCAGGAAGCAACACAGGTAGGGCAGGAGGGATTGGCTGATTAAATAGACTGGCCCATGAGGGTCTGGAAGTGTGTGGCACCATCGAGTTCTCTGACAAAACTGTTGTAGCTCTGCCATCTATTCATCAGTTTAGGTAAAACAAAAACAGTTTTTTGGAGTCTATTGGCCATGGTCACACTTGTACACTGATATTTAGATTATTGTGACTCCCAGGGGGAGTCAAATAGAAAGAACTTTTCTGAGTTTATGAGCTCTATCCCGATTTACTCCCCTAATGTATGTATGTGCACAATTATCGCCGGGATAAAACACGTGCACACACTGACTTTCATGAATGTTCACACGTGCCACACAAAGAAATACACACACATACGGATGTATCTGATTTCAAAAGACTCTGCGGCAGGAATGCCACGGCATTTTATCCTTTAGACTCTAGGGGCAGCAGAGTACTTCAATCCTGATGACGGCGGATGATGAACGGCATGCATACACACACACACACACAATCTTTATAATGATAGTATATTTATTTGTTCTCATTAAATCGTTTGTTTAACTTGTTTGTTTTAAGCACACACTTCAAATCAAAGTTTGTTAGGAATCAAATGGTTTTATCACAGACAGCTGTTCAACCCAGAGGGACTAATGAGAGTCCCGTGTGTTCCAGGCGCCAGAGCATATCACTGGACATCCACACAGGCAATTTCATATGACAACATGAACAGTAACACTGCGTGCGCACTCCATGCTGCCTGTGTGATTATATAACCGCAAAAGATTGTGATATAATTAAAGAAAAAATATGGGCGCGCATGAACGTGTTCAGAGCCGCAAAAGCCACGGTTCCGAGAAGCGAGCCTCTGGTGTAGTGCTAGCCTATTAGCTTAGCCTGGCTCGTAGCTGGTAACAAACGTTGTCCAGAGTCTGGACCAACTCTGCAGTGGAGAACTGGCACTTTATTTCGGTACAGCAGCGAACATAATGTCTCTTGGTGACATTCTAAAATATTTTTATGCGTAATATGGATACTTTATTCTCGGCGTCCTGCAACTCACTGAGTGTGTGTGTGTGTGTGTGTGTGTGTGTGTGTGTGTGTGTGTGTGTGTGTGTGTGTGTGTGGCTCCGCTGCACACACTTTGCTTCCTGTCCCGTTGAAATTATAACTTGCAGACAAACTGTCAGTTGGATATTTCAGCTGAGAGTAATCAGTAATCAGTGTGGATCACTGGTCTGCGTTTGTTTATTTCCCTCTCGCCGACTGTACAATGCATCATTTAAAGTCGGGGTGTGGCGGCATCTAGTGGCCAGGTTGCAGATTGCAACTAACTTAATACCCATCCGTGTAGGAGAAGCTACGGTGGCCGCGAAACTCGCGAAAAACACGAAAATCCCTCTCTAGAGCCAGTGTTTGGTTTGTCCGTTCTGGGCTACTGTAGAAACATGGCGGTGCAACATGGCGGCCTCCGTGGAAGGGGCTCCAGCCCCCATGGAGATATAAAGCGGCTCATTCTAAGGTAAGGAAAACACAATGATTCTTATTTGCATGGGATTATACACTAGTTAATACATACTTATGAATATTATAATTCATTTCCGCCAAGTCCGTAGATGCCGCTAAATTTTACACACCGCACCTTTAAACTTTTGAAAAGCGGCCTGAGCTGCTGCTGACAATCAACCCTGTGGCTTCATCTGCACACAATATATGGATGCAAACACGCATACACACATGCACATCCACAGGGGGGTAAGGCCTAGAAGTAACATGACACAAGAATTAGCAAATTTTTATTATTA